>JAGWCC010001055.1:0-67649 GCA_022651775.1 Drusus annulatus | reverse complement strand
AAGATGTTATTTTTGTCAACTTCTTAACTGATTTCATGAATTCCGAGATGAAGGAAATCTAAATAAAAACTTATGAATGTTTTGTGTATTCATTCATGACAAAAACACTGAGTGTGTATATTCAAAACGATAAACTCACAATGCATTTGTACAAAATGCGCCTCTCGCCGTTAAACAATTTGAACACCAAATCTTTTACGAATTTAATCTTCTGAATACGGTTTTAAATTAAGCTCAAAGCCACCTACATAATATTTAATCAAATAATGATATTATTATCGTGCTTACATATTCTGTTGTTATTTGAACAGATAAAGAATATAGGTTCCGTTCGCTTGGTAGTAGCGGCTATAAAATACGAGGCGGCACGGCAGGTGGCAGTCTTAGAGGCCGGGGGCACCATCGTCAACCAGACCATGACCTGGGACGCCCTCCTCAAGGCCACGCTGGCCATGAGAGACAAAGAAGTTCAACAAGACTACAGGTATTATTTTGTTGATCTTTTAATGGAGCAGCAATACAAAGGATGACAGATGAAACTACTGCTCGTCTAATGACTGCCTTGGTACGGCTAGCCTCTGTTAGCTAAGTTCTCTATCATTGCACAAGCAAAATTTTACACTTATAACGATGGACGTGGGGGGAATTTAAATAAAGTAGGGAGGAAGAGAAGTAGAGTTCAACCATAAAAGTGACGGAGCGATGACCTAAAAAAAACTTGCAGCTTTGGATGTCTGAGAGTCACCAACAATCGAACATATCTCAAAACACTTGAAGAAGAACTTTTTTTAAAGCTGGATGCCGGGAGACCAATGAAAAATAAGAATATATTTTAAAAGTAAATGCGATAATAAAAATCAAATGAATACATTTCGAATTTAATTAATTAAAATTTGTACCTCCTTTGCTTCAATATTCCAAGAAATGGTAATGCCATAGTTCCCCCCTCTCTCTCCCTCTCTCGTATGGTCACATTAAATATATCGTCGCTGGAAAGGCAAAGGCTTTGGTCAAAAATGAGTTAAATATGCAGTTTTAATCAGTTTTTTTCTTCTGCATCTAACACTTTGACTCTCGTTAGATTCTGAAGATTTTTGTGGCGCTTTAGCCATCTAAAATATATTTACATTTGGGAGAAGGCTTGACTCAAGCGACACAAGTTTGGGACTTTTTTAGCTTTTTGTCGCTTTAGGTAACTCAATGTAAGCATTGAATTTTTCAAAATCGAATCGTGTTCTGAAGACTTATTAGTTTTATTGTAAAAAAAAACTTTAAAGTGACCTGGTGTTTAAAAATTTTCCAAAATTGCACTTCAGCCCTTTTTCCTTTCCGGCGTCGATATATGTATGTAGTCATTGTCCCATATTAGTTTAAATGCCCATGACAAAAATAATTATTACTCTTAATAATCCGATTTTAACCATTGCAGATACATGCCGGAGCCAAATCTACCTCCCTTGGTATTAAATATGACAGAAATGACGAACTTAGACCTGGTTTGTGTACCGTTCCTCCGGAAATCCATCCCAGAGCTTCCAGCAGAAACGAGGCAAAGATTGACGGAACTGTACCACCTCACCCCGGAACAAGCAATTCAGATTGTCAACGAACCCAAACTGTTAAATTACTTTGAAGACATTGCGACAAACGAACAGAGAAAACCCAAAACTATAGTCAACATCCTCATCAACGAATTTTTGACATCTCTTAACAAAAACAATGCCGATCTCGACGCGTGTGATCTCACGTCCGAAACTCTGGGCCAGTTTATAGATCTCGTTGAGAGCAACTTCATCAATAACGAGACCCGTAAGAAAGTCATGGATTTACTTGTAACAGGCGACAAAGATACGCCATTGCAGATTGTCCACTCGAAGGGTTGGAGTCAAATCATCGATGAAAGTGAAATAGAAAAGATTTGTCTGAATGTCATTGAAAATCATCCTGACAAAGTAAAAGCGTACAAAGCAGGAAAAACCAAAGTATTGAAAGCATTCTTAGGACTCGTTGCCGCAAAAACAAAGGGAAGAGCAAACATGAAAGCTGTGGAACAAATTATGGAAATATTGTTGAAGAAATGAATTTAGCTTTTTTGTAAGTCATTTTTTCACCGTAGTGTTAATGTTAGGTATTTAATTTTTGTATACATTTTAATTTTAATTCAGAGCACCCATTTAAAATATTGAAATGATTTATTTGTTTTATTTTTAATACCTGCTTGTTCCATAGAGAAAATAATAATTGGACGCAGTTATGCAAAAAAAAATCCAACCCCAAAAAGATGAAACCGAGGAAAAGGCGTTTGAAAATACGACGATACAAAAACATTGATATACGTAATCGGCGTTTGTAAAGTGAATATCAGTATTTTTTTAATGAGAATTATTATAAATAAGTCATTTATAATCTATTCAACGTATTTCCTAAGTTACCCTACATTTTAATAAAATCAAATATCTGCAATGTGCGTTAGTAAAACCATTAAATTATTAAAAATCTATTGCATTTGTAGTTTGGATGTTTTTAGCAGATAGATATCTCGTATTTGTCAATAGGAAAACATTTAAACATGTTAAACTCTATTTTGTCAAGTTGTGGATTGGACGCTTTCTGCATAACTGTGTCCAATTATCAATTATAAATAATTTCCTTTTTGAGTATGTATGTCCATACAACTGTGAACTTTTCAAATTTGCAACTGATGTTAGTTGAAATGATCAAATTTTAAAAAGAATCTTTTCAAATTCCCACCTACCTGATAAAGAAGCTACCAATAATGTATTTTAGCAGACATTATTCTATATTTGAAATTATCTCGGCAAGGTAAAAAATGATAAGATTATAGCTACATATTTTTTTCAAACTGACCATAGGTGTCAGCAATTGACAGGACGATAAAGAAGAGATTTTCTAAAGTGTTGTCATTACTAAAAATGTTAAAATATAAAAAAAGATAGCAAAATTGGTGTAACATTTATAATATGTAACACTGCCAAGATAAGGGTTAAAGCAATTAATATTTTTTCTGAGCAAGGTAAGTTACACCCTGTGATTTTTCATGGGTAACAACTAGTGTTTGATAATTCAGAATGGATTGAATTTTTATTTTATGTTCAATGAAAAAATAAATTACATTTACAATAAATTGAAGAATTCAATTTCTTCATATCATTCATTTTATTTACATAATATATGTTAAAAAAATATGTTGTGTATTATAAAAGCATTAAAAAAACAAACATTGAATTTAGTCAACATAAAAATAAATAAGTGTTTTCGTCCAAAAGATCCAGCAGCAAGATATGAGGTCAAAAACCGTTGAGTTATGTCGCATAACTAAACGTAGTGGGCGGAGTCGCCGGAGACGCGGGAGACGGAAAACATGTTTACACCTAAAAGTGGTGCGATATTATGTGACAGTTTGTCTTGTCTCTTTCTCAGATTGGGTAAAAATATTAAGCTCTCTTCATAGTTAATATAATCCAAAGCTTGCGGGTTCAAACCCGGCGTGCGCCAACAACTTTTATTTAATTAATATGTGTCATAACACATTTGATTCATATAAAATAATATAAAGTACATTTACGGTACGCCCTGGTCAGAGTTTAGATAAACGTCTTGGAATGATTTAGCGCCCCTGGTGAAAACCTTCCACCATTTAGAATCGAAAATTGGGCATGCCATAGTCTCACTGGCTCTGGACGGTTGACAGCAGTTGGGACTCTGGTGCGGTATTCACAATAAAAAATATATATATTCTTATTCCAAGGTTAGCACCAAAATCAATGCGTAAGAACTGTTTTTTTGGTTTTAATCCTCCTCTATGCTATAGGGTTTTAAATGAATTGTTTTACGCAAAATGCAAAATGTGATGCCAAATATAATGTTGGCGTCCACCAGGATTTGGATACAGTTTTCATATATATTTTTCATATTTATAGTTTTCCGTTTTTAGATAAAAAAAAAATTGTATTTTACTGTCAAATCATTTCCTCACATCTAAATGTACCATAATTGTTGCAAAATTCAAAACATATCTATCTTTTGTCAAAGTGTACCTGCCTACTTACTTTATTTTTCGGTTTCTGAAATCAATTTAAATTAATTTTAATTCTGTTCCATCAGGGACAGATTCACATTGTTTGCTAACAATGACATTACATTGTTAATAGTTAATCGCGACATTGATTAAAAATAGCATAAAAATGAATAGCTATTATGGGATGTCCGAACAATTAGGCGAATCAAAGAAATTTAAAATATTTCGTTACTTGCACAAAGAAGATATTCACAATGAAGATATTTTAATGTCAATCAGGTCTAAGAATTGTCGTAAATCAACACTGTTCACGCAAGAGTATAATTCAAAGAAAAATTATGATAAGAAAAGGCTGGATTTACAAAACAAAATAAGGTAAGAAAGAGAATGCATTAGAAATCTCCGCTGTCATAGTTGATCTTACAAAACTTAAATGAAGGAAAACATTTGGAGAGGGCCAAACTAACTAACTAACCATAATGCCGTTTCACCGCAGGGGTAGGCAGAGAATACGGACCGCCATATAACTCTGTCTTGGCACACACTCCTTGCTTCATTCACATTCATACACCGTCTCATAAATACTCTTCTGTTATTCTGACTCTTTCACATGACCCGATTCAAGTATTTGATTTACTTGATCGTTCCATGTCTTTCTCGGGCGTCCTCGACTTTTTATTCCATTCACTTTCGCATCATATATGCTTTTCACATTTCATGTTAGGTATAAACTAACTTGACAGTATCGTCAATATTTATAAGTAAAACAAATTAACGTTTTAAATAAGACTTCCATTATGATATTAATTATTGAAACAATTTCAATAAAACTCAAACAATATGAATTAGAAAAACAAAGATGGATGCCTCTCACGGAAAAAAAAATAATTAAGAAAGACAAATATTCCCGGGTTATGAATAACCTGACAATATTTGAAAACTCCTTCTGACATCATAAGTACAACGATGGAGGACTTAGTTAGCAGAGGAATTGAACCCACGACGCCTGGGTGAGAATCCGACGCGTTTGTCCACTCATCTACTAACAGGTCTTTGAAACAATGATAGTGATTTTCAAGAAATATTTGGTTAAGAAAGGTGTAAAAAAATTATAGTATAAAAACTGGGTAGCGCAATTAGTAAGCGTCCGCCTGACAAGCGGAAGGTTTTTGAGTTCGATTTTCAGTCACACATAAATCTTTATTCTCTTCTGTATGTTTTTATAATTCATTTTGTGAAATTTATTCTTGTTTCAATAATTGAACTATAAAAATAAGGGTGAATCTAAAAGTCAGATCGAACTTTTATTAATATTTTTCAAAAGAATGACAATACCAACATTGATGTAAACATATACCTATAATAGAACATCAAACAGATTTTCACAATATAGTATAATCATATTTTCCAGTCACATCAGAAGTCAGCACGTGGAACACAAAATATCTTCGATTGAATATAAAAAAGCTAAGACGATGGCATCTTTGGTACCTGATGAAATTATCTACAACTTTTCTGACTACGCTTTGAGGGAATACAACGCAGCTTTGATGTTTGCTGACGTATCAGGTATGGATTTGTCAAAATTTCACAAGAAAATTTAAAAATTACCAACACAACTATATTTCAACAATATATTTGAGGTGTACGTTTTTTTGCTGGCGGATTTTCTTATTTAAATTGGTGACATCAGATTTCTGTCAAATCAGCATAAATCACACTGCTTAGAATTACCAGTTCAGCTAATGGTCGAGAAAATTCAAAAGAAATTTTAACGATTCCTCTACATGAGAGAGTTCGGTTTTTACCCATGGTTGTTTCCAATTATACTGGGTATCTACAGCCTAAGTTCTAGAAGGGATATAGCAATACTGCTTTTAGCTCATAAACTCTTGAACGGTGTATTATTAATACCTGACATCCTGGCGGAAATCGGATTCTATGTCTCTGATAATTTCACGTGAGGCCGCCAACACAGGCTTCTGTTTCTTCCCAGGTGCAGAACTAACTTATCAATGGTGACGCTCCTGAGAAGACTTACTAGGTTAATTAAATGCCTCGCAAGAAATTTTTCACATGACTTATAACAATTTTAAACACGAATATATCAAGTACTTCTTAAAACCTATTTTTTGTTTTTGAACTTATTTTTACCCTTATCTTTGTATAATTATGGTTACCATTTTTGTGTTTTTTTGCAGTGTATTGGTGTAAAACTGTTTTTGCAAAAATAAAATATCATTATTAGGTTTCACCGACCTTTGTGACAAGTACACAGAGACGGGTAAAGACGGCACATCGAAGATGACCCAGATCCTCAACACGTACATGGGGGCCATGGTGCAGGAGATCCTCTCACACAACGGAGACCTGCTGAAGTTCTCCGGGGACGCCTTCCTGGCCATGTGGAAGAGCACCCCCACCATGCCCATGCAGAATGCGGTGCACACGGCCATCGACTGCGCGCTCATCATCCAGCGAGACTATGGCACATTTGCGACGGATGTGGACATTGTTTTAAAAGGTATCTGAATGTTTTGTCATCCAATCAATAACAATAATGTAGGTACTGTATATCAAACTTGCACATGCCAACATTGTACATAATTACAAATTAATTCGCATAACAAGCACACATGTCAAAATGACCTCTGTCGCTTAGTGTTTTGGCTGTGGACCCCGAGAAATGTGGATTCGAAACCTTGAGTGGGCAAATAAAATTAACCTTTTTTTTCATATATGCAGTCTTTAAAATATCTTGTATATTTTCACCTGATTCTATAAATACATGGCCTGTTCAAAAGAAAAGGTGAATTTTGAATTTTCGCGGGCTGCGCACATTCGATTATCGATTTTTTTTTTTTGTTATGTTGGTACACATATGTTTATCATATGTTAGCATTATTAGCCATTTTGGATTAGTGGTTTGTTTTTGACAACTGGAAAGGTTAGTCACGTTTTTGTGTGTTCTTCGATTTTTACTTTTGAAAAAAATGGATCAAAGAATATGTATTAAATTTTGCGTTAAAAATCGAATAAAGTGCTCCAACGCACTTAAAATGTTGATTGTGGCATTCGGCGAGTCTACTTTGTCTCAAAACTTTAATGAACTTTTGCTTTTATGTTATATTTTTCTCATGTATTTTACTCTTTTATATAACTAAAATGTATTATATGTAAAAGCCTTTAAGGCGTTAATAAAAATAATTTAAATAATTTTTTTTTTAAATTTAAATAAATGGTAAATAATCTCACTATCGCCTAGGTGAAAGGCCAACAATGTTAATGGTGTTTAGCCATGCTCATGCTCCCCAGATCTGAACAGCCCTACCCCTTTCCCCTCCCAACTGCCTTCAGTTTTATACCGGCATTATTGGATTACGTGCTTATCACACAGAATAAATAAAAAAGTTATTTTTACTATGTATGTTAATGATTTCAGTGAAAGTGGCTCTCTCTGCTGGCCGGGTGCTCTTTAGCCTCATCGGGGACCAGGAGAACACTCACTACGCCGTTGTTGGCCAACCCGTATGGGATGCCAAGGTAAACAATCATTTATAATTAATCTATCTGTTTGTATGTTCAATTATAATACTTACTAACCTTCCTTTTCCCCTCCCCACTACCTTCAACCTCACAACATACCCCGATCGGGAACGCCATAGTCTCATTGGCTCCAGACGGTTATGAGCAGTTGGGACTCTTGTGCGGTATTCACAAAAAAATATATATTAATACACTCCAACAATGTACACAGTTTTTCTATCTAAAAACACTCCAAAAGTGAACTCTGGCGTTATAAAATGCGCACACTGTCTAAAATTTCCAGGCCAACACAATTATTTTCATCACAAACTATGGAAATTTGAAAATCTCATTAATTTGTTTGTTTTTTCGTTTTTGTTTTAATATTCCAAAAGAAAGAAGAGTGTTAATACTAGACAGAGGTGGGTAGTAACTACTGGTAACATAATACATGCAATATTTTTATCATGACATGTATATTTATAATTTCCATCAGCAAATGAAAGTATTGTCACACAATAACCTGGCATACCCTCAGTTCAGTAAAGAAAAAATCAATATTCCTTACCTTATGTGATCTGTCATCAATTTAATACTGGCTATTTTAAATAGTGCCATTTTTGTAAAATATCACCTTAAAGGCGCCTTAAATCTTATCTGATATTTATCTGATCCTTATGTTATCTATCCTTAGAAAGCGGAGTATTTGAGTAAAGCGGGAGATGTGATAGCGTCTCCCAGTGCCTGGAAGTACTTAAATTCTGCTCAATACATCACCAAGCCGATGGATGATGGAATCCACACCAACATCCTGGGCATCGGGGCCACATGGAAGCACGTAGACACCGCCATCCTGGACATGAGAAGTGGAGGTGAATAACTCACTGACTTTTTCAACTTTTCTAATGATGCAATCATTTCAAAATGGTGTAACCCACAAAAACACTTAAATGGAGCTAGCAGTTAGGAATTTCAGTTTAAACTTAATTCATGTATCTGGAACAACCTCAGAGCAATAATATACCAGGAGGGAGCGCTAGTGTAGTCAGTATCGATGATTTTTGCCTGACTGGGGCGTGGCTTGGGCTAGGCAAGGGTATTTATATATCCATTCATAGCACATGTCGACATAATGTTTTTGTTTATTTGTATAACCACTTTTTCACAGTATTGTTATAAACAAAGATGTAAGATATAACCTAAAAAACCGTCGAGTTCTGTCGTGTTATGTCGCATAACAAAATGTAGTGGACGGAGTCGCCGAAGACAGAGAACATGCTAACATACCTAAAAGCAGAGCTATATTGTGTGAGAACTTGTCTTATCTTTTTCTCTCTCACGGTTTAAGACGTAATAACCTGGAGAAAGTGATTTATCGTAAATTTATATAGGTTGGGTAAAAATGTTTAGCTTTTTCTCCATATTTATATATACGAGGCCTGTTCAAGAGAAAAGGTGAATTTTGAATTTTCGCGGGCTGTTTACATTCGATTATCGATTTTTTTTTTGTTATGTTGGTACACATATGTTTATCATATGTTAGCATTATCAGCCATTTTGGATTAGTGGTTTGTTTTTGACAACTGGAAAGGTTAGTCACGTTTTTGTGTGTTCTTCGATTTTTTACTTTTGAAATAAATGGATCAAGAGTATGTATTAAATTTTGCGTTAAAAATGGAATAAAGTGCTCCAACGCACTTAAAATGTTAACTGTGGCATTCGGCGAGTCTACTTTGTCTCAAAAAGTGTTCATAAGTGGTACAAGCGCTTTACAGAAGGCCGAGAAGATGTTAATGACGATGAGCGTCCTGGAGTTGTGGAAAAACAAACCATGGATATTATTCTTTGATCCATTTTTTTCAAAAGTAAAAAATGGAAGAACACACAAAAACGTGACTAACCTTTCCAGTTGTCAAAAACAAACCACTAATCCAAAATGGCTAATAATGCTAACATATGATAAACATATGTCTACCAACATAACAACAACAAAAAAATCAATAATCGAATGTACACAGCCGCGAAAATTAAAAAGTCACCTTTTCTTTTGAACAGGCTATGTATATATATTCTTGCTCTGAGGGAACAACAGACGCCCATTCTGAACAAGTAATTTTTATTGTACATAGTTATTTTCCATATTTGACAGCCTGCGTGGTTTAGTGGTAAGGCGTTCGACTACGAATCCAGAGGATGCGAGTTCAAATCGGGCGTTCGCAAATAATTTTTATTAATTCATTTTCCAGGTCATATAGCAACAGATACAGAAATGGACACAACTATGTTGGATTTGACAAATGCAGACTTTTACAGTTCAAACATTGAAATGATGATTCAAACATACACCAATATTAGCATTACCAACAGTAAGTACCAGCGTTTTTTTTTTGTAAAAAAAAAAATGTCCGAACTCGCATCTTCTAATGCTTATTTTATATTATTCAAATATTAAGGGGAAAATAAATTACTACTACCAAAATACTATTGACGGTCTCCGTGGTCGAGTGGTACAACGCGACTACGAATCCAGAGGTCCCGGGTTCAAACCCGGCGTACGCAAATAGATTTAATTTGATTAATAGGTGTCATAACTCACAACACATTTAATTCACATAAAATAATATGAAGTATACTAGCGGCACGTTCCAGAGTGGTAGATACTATCGCCCTTATGAAAGACCACCATTCAAAATCGAAACGTTGCTTGCAATGGCTTTAGCCATGTTTGATGACCAGATCTGAATAACCAGATACTTCCCAACCTTCCTCTTTCCCACTACCTTCAGCCTCACAACATACCCCGATTGGGGATGCCATAGTCTCACTGGCTCTAGCCGGTTGGGAGCAGTTGGGACTCTTGTGCGGTATTAACTATAAAAAAAATAATTAAAAAATAAAAACTATAATATGCGAAATTATGGTGTCCATGTTACAATGACCTACGTGTTATTGTCTTTTGTCCAGTTCGCCAGAGTGTGAGTTACGCTATAAAGAACGACTTGCAAGTTCCACTGCGTCGCTTTATACTGAGTCCCGTCATAAAGGCCATTGAGAATGAAGAGCCTATGGAGTACTTGACGGAGATGCGATATGTGGTTATACTCTTTCTGAATGTCATCACCGACATATCGGATGGACAAGTATTGTTGCAAGTCGTGGATAAAGCCTACAAAGATGTTTGCAGGTGAGATATTTTATTATTTTCAAGTTTTTCAGGCACTTGGCAATAATATTGGTACCCTTAAGCAAACAACCATAACCTTAAATATAAAAAAATACCTCTACTTCTAAATGCGTGTGTCTATATCAAATGTTACGAAGAACATTGTGATAAAAATGGCACCCATGCAAAAAGCCATGGAAAGAGTTAAAATAGTTTTTTCAAAGTGGTTTTACATACCAAAAGCAATAAATTAATCAACATTAACTTATAAAACCTTATCACTTCCACAATAATATAATAATGAAAATGGAATAATAGCTTCGTATAAGACCACAGATTTCATTTTTATTTTTATGACCGACCGGTTTCGCTTAGCCTAAGCATCATCAGGGTACAAAATTAAACAAAACAAAAAATACATAGTGTGTGGTAATATTTACTCGTACATATACAGAGGGAGAACACAATATAAAATAAAATAAGAAAACGGTAAGAAAACAAACAAATAACATTTAAATTGTAACAAAGAAACAGAGAGAAAAGAGACAGATAATATGAAATGAAAGAGGCAAAACGTCAACTGAGAAAGTGATAAAAGAATAATGATAAATTTTATGAGTTTACAGGAAATATACCTAATATTGGACTGCTGGACAAATTAAACTGATTATTAAGAATATGACTGCTACAAAAATATAATGTGAATTGTTGAAACAATATTAATATTCAAACCAAATAAAGAAAAACATATAAAAAATAATTTTTTAAAGATTTTAGTACCACCAAGAATCAAACTCGTAATGGAAAAGTCATATTGTTTGAATGAATATTGTTTTAGTAATTAACGTCAGATAGTTTTTTTTTTAAGGACAAAAAATCTCGGTTAACGGATACAAAGACAATATTTCAAAAAATTGTATTACCAACATAACTAAGCGGAAAGTGTTGCTTGTGTGATGATGGTGGACTTAGCTAGCAGAGGAATTGAACCCATGACGCCCGGGTGAGAACCCGATGCATTTGTCAACTCAACACTAATAACTGGTCCTTTTGCAGGTTGGTGAGAGGCAGTAATGGTACAGTAAACAAGGTGTCTCTGTTTGATAAAGATATGATGTTCTTGATAGTATTTGGACTGAGGGGACTTAAGCAAGAAACGGAGAAAAAGTGCGCTCTGAACTGCGCCGTGGAGATACGAACCGCACTCCATAAGCATGATAAAATCAATAGTGTGTCTATCGGAATTACTTCAGGTAAAACTAATATTACTACGTTCTACTTCTTTCGGTGCCACCCTCTCTTACATCATCATCAGGGCAACTTTCACCTTGCAAGCTGCAGCTCGGAACAACTCTATGAAACTGCTCTGGTACCAATCATGTAGAGCGAAAAATACAACAAATTTCTATAACAATCTTAAATTCATTTGAATACTTGTATTAATTAAAGCGCTAAGTGGCAAATTAATATGAGTTTTTTAAATAAAAGAAACTGTCGAGATTGCTTCAAACTATTGAGAAACATTTTTTTCAAAAGGTATGCTACATATAATTTTATTTGACAAATTGAGCAGTTATAGTTTTTGGCACTTAGCGCCTTAATTAATTCAAATATAATTTTTATGTTTTTTTTTTAATTATTAAAACAATTACTGGTTTGATATATCATGCTGTTATGCTTGATGGCTGATCAAAATTAAATCAAAATCTGACGGGCCGAGAACCAGTGGTTTACGAGGACTGTACAATTTTTTTTAAATTCAAGAAGCCGTTAATCGTCGATAAAATGTGACATGAGTTCAAACCTCCAAATTTTAGCTTATTTGGGTCATTTGACTAGCGCTTTTAAAGTGATTTTTAACCAAAACGGCGCTATATAAATTGTCCGCTTTTTGTTATTATAGTCCAATTTTGTTTCTATGTCCAAATTTTAGTATTGACGTTATTGATTTCCTCAATTATTATTCAGGTCTAGCCTACTGCGGAGTCGTGGGTCACAAATTGAGGAAAGAATATACCGTCATTGGATTGTGCGTCAATAAGGTAACTATAGCAACAGGTCAATTTATAACTCTAATAAAATGTGTATTAAAATTTTTGCGACTGTTCACTTGGCATTTAATGTGGCAAACATCAATAACGACAGAATTATTACCCATCAATTTGAAATATGCAAACAGGTTGTAAAGAATAAAAACTCTTGAAAAGATAATGTTTAACCGTAATTGTTTGTCAATAAAATGATCAATCCATGGCAATGACGTTACAAATATATAGACACGTTGTAGCGCTCTCAAGGTGGCAACCAAAAACCACACTAGTTGGTGTGCTCGGTGTTTAAGCCGATTTAGTACTAAACTGTCACGCATTGCTTGAGGTCGTTTACTATACCTAATCAAATTACAAAAATAAGTGCCGAAATGCCCTCGTGTGTTGTGAGAAAGTATTTCAATTACACTGCAAAGACTACTAAAAGCCAAGGAATAATATTTAGTTTTTTAAGTATGCGCAAATTACTTATTATTTTGAACAACACAACTATCTCCATTGTTGACCAACATTATGAAGTCTTCACGTAAGCGAGTAAGCAAAGTGCTATCTCATTCTTACCAGAGCATTCAACGCTACTAACTGGAGTAGGGACACGATGTCTGATCCAACATCTGTTTCGTTCATACACACATATTCTATGAATGTCTATCTTTGTCATACGACCGATATTTGAATGATGAAGTTTCCTGGTAACCTAAATATTTGAAGTTTGTTTTTTACTTGCATCTCATTGTGTGTTAATATTCTAAGGCTATAAAGTGTCTATATATTTGTAACATCATTGATCCAAAAAGATATTTTGCAATGCGTTAAGTTTGGTTCAAGCCGAGTAATAAATATTTGAAGTTTTTTTACGTCAGTGCGGCAGAAAAATATCGATTTTCAAAGGGACATCACTGTTTGTATTTACTGGAAAGCCTCGTGCAATTTTATTTTTATTTGGAAGAAAATGTATTCACCCACACTAAAATAAAATGAAACAACAAAAAAAACACTACATTTCTTAATCAAACTTTAAATGAGACATGATGGAAAAAAAAACAATTCTCCGAATAAAAGTAGCAATTCTAGAAAAACCACTTACAGGTATACCATTAACAAACAATTTTAAAAAATACATAAACACATTATCTTGAGAAGCTGAAGCATAATTGGGGCGGTTTATGAAAACGCACCATTTTTGTCAAACACAAAGTTTAATTGAGTTTGTTTTATTTCACACTGATTTCAGGAAACTACAGTCAATCAAATAAATTAAATACTACAAACTAACTAACTAAATAGTTTGTTTTTTGATTTTTAGGGTGCCCGTTTGATGGTGGCATACCCCAACAAGATAACGTGCGACAAAGAAGTATTTCTCCAGAGCAAACTCAACGAGAATCTCTTCACTCTGATGCCGTTCAAAGTGCTGAAGGGGCTGTCCAATGTGGGGCCGGTTTATGAATACGACGCAGAAAATTTGTAAGTTTAAATAAATTCATAAAGTAAACCACAGGAAATAGAATATGCGCATATGAATTTAATTTAATTAATATGTGTCATAGCACAAATATTTCACACTGATTTCATAAAAAAGAATTATTCCATAAAATGTAAAGGGATTTTTTCTTTCCACACACTGGTATGTATTTTTATGTAAAGTGTTGAATTAACTTTATCCAGGTTAAGAGCCCGGGACTCCGTCAAAACGCTGCTCGGCAGAGACCAGGAATTGGCACAGTTTGTTGAGTGGATAAACAAATTTTTGAACCACGAGGCGCCTGTCAAAATGCCTTCCGGCTCTGAGCTTCCATCTAATATTCTTATAATACAGGTAAAAACATCACTCGTTTGTTTTATAAACATGACGACCTTCGTGGCAGAGCGGTTAAGATCTTTGTCTACGGATTCAGAGGTCACTTGTTCGAAACCCGGTATCCGCAAACAAATGTTATCTGAATAGCATTAATAAAAGAATACTTTATTTTAAAACCACAGAATTTATTATGATGAAGGTCAACCGGTTTCGCTTGGATCCAAATGACCAGGGTACATATAATGACGAAGCTTGATCCAAGCGAAACCGGTTGGCCTTCATCATAATAAATTCTGTGGTTTTAAAACAAAGTATTCTTTTATTATTAATATAATGTCCAACCACCATGTGATTGCTTCTTACGAAAAAAAAATAAAAAAAATGTTATCTGATTTATAACATTGGTTATCCATCTCTTAATCTAAACCCTGCTAGAATTTTCAAAATTATTTTTAAATATGCCAATTTAAATAATGTTTAAGAATTAATTCTCCTTCCTCTGATGGCCAAGAAAAACCTTGAAGGGTGAAAGCGAAGTAGGTACATATCGTCTCCGGAAAGGCAAAAGGGCTGAAGCGTCATTTTAGGATGTTTACACCTTGCACCTTAAAGTTTTTTTGTTTTACAATAAAATTCATAAGTCTTCAGTACCTAATTGGATTTTTGAAAAAAAAGTTAACTCAGGTAACTCAATGCTCTCACTGAGTTACCTGAAGCGACGAAAAGCTAAAAAAGTCCCGAACTTGTGTCGCTTGAGTCAAGCCTTCTCCCGAATGGTAAATATATTTTAGATGGCTGAAGGGCCACAAAAGTTTTCAGGATCAGACGAGAGTCAGAGCATTCGATGCAGAAAAAAATAACTAGTCAAAACTGTATATTCAATTCATTTTGACCAAAGTGTCACTTAAGACCTTTTGCCTTTCCAGCGACGATGTGTTGAGAAAAATACATGTTTTATTTCATACGTAATTTGAAAAAATATTAGATGCACCACTAGTATATTTGCACCACGTCCCAAAGTGGTAGATACTCTCAGTATTGCCCTGGTGAAAAACTATCATTCACAATCGAAGCATTGCTTAAAACGGCATTATCCATTTTCCAACCATATTCCATTTTCCCAACCTTCCAATTTCCTTTCCCTCATCACTTCCTTCACCCTCAAAACATAGGTATCCCAAATGGATATGCCATAGTCCCACTAGCTCTGGGCAGTCGGCATTCTTGTGCAGCAAACACAAATTACAAAAATACTGTCTCTAAGATTTGTTATCAATGTAAATTCAACGATTTTGATATACATATTTTAGGTTTTCACACAAATAGTAAAATGGCGGTATGTTTGATTGCAAACCGTTTTATTTTTTTTTTTAGGGTGAAGCCACGATAGGAAAAAAGCGATTATTAGAAGAAATGATAAAGCTGACACCGCCATCTATAAATGTCTGCAAGATTGCATTAACGAAATCTGATAAATCTGTAAGTTACACATATCAACAGATGCTAGAATAACAACGTAAAAACCCTCGCATCGGAGATAGTCCGTAGTGCATACAATTGTTTTTATCGGAATCTTATGCAGATAAATCAATAATATGATGTACTGAAGAATATCTTTACATGCATTAATTTATCTGATCATCAATCTAATTTCCTTCGATTAATGCCCTCCTTTATTTTTTTTTGTTACGGCACTACTATTTACTAAATTATTCAATCGCTTGTACTCATCTTTATCTTGTCTAGTGTTTTGTCATTCTGTTTATATTATTCACTCATAGATAATTATGAACGACTGGGTAAAAAGGCATGTAATCAATTTCATATTTTCAGAACTATTTTCAACCGTGTTCCAGAAACAACTTAGGTATAAAATTGAATATTTGTATTAATTAAGGCGCTAAGTGCCAAAAACTAAAACTGCCCAAAGAGTAACAAAATACTAATTCATGTAAAATTATATGTAGCACACCTTTTGAAAAAATGCTTCTTAATTGTTTGAAACAATCTCGACAGTTTCCATTGTTAAAAAACTTTTTTATAAAATAAAATGTCTGTTTTTAATTTATTTTTTTGCACTTAGCGCCTTAATTAATACAAGTATTCAATTTAATTCAACAAATAATATAGACACTTACCTAAAAATAACCTAAAATACGGGTACTAAATATGTCATACCTTTTTATTGTAAAAAAATATCATTCAGTTTGGAGTAGGGTGGCCAGGAAAATTAATTATTTTACATTTCTGATAAAAAATATTTTTTCGTTGGCGGAGAGGGAGGTGTTATCAACAAAATTCAAGTAATTTTTTTGTTTCTTGGAAATTTTTATCTATTTATCCAAACTTTTGATGAGAAATCTAAAAAATCGTTTTTGACACGAGGTATGGTTTAACAAAATATCTTTGCGAAATTCAGTAATATCACGTCAAAAATTTACTTTTTTTATTTTGCCAAGTGGTCCCCACGAAATGGGTTGAGGATCGAGAGGCTGCACAAATTAGGCTTGTGGACTGCGGATTGTGCATCACTGCTTTAGGACATAATACATAATACATGTGTTCTTTCCTTCTGCAAAAAGAGTCTGTTTTGACAAATGCCTTAAGGAAAACCTATGGGAGACTACAGAAACTTTACGGTCTTCTGTGTAAAGTCAATATATTATATTGGGTCTACAACTTTGCTTCCGTCGTTTTCCTATAGATGGCTTTAGCCGTAAGTAATGTTCGAAATAAATAGATCTTGGACGTCATGCAATAAACTTAGGCATCTGTCAACATAACCTCATAGAAACATTAGTCGATTTGTGTCTGCATCATAAAGTTATTCTCGATTAAAAATGATAATTTACGAGCTAAATTCTCGTCATTTGTGGGAGGTTTTAATGAACAATGCTCGACCCCATGTTGCTAAAGTGGTCAAAACATACTAGAAAACGTTGAAATGGAAAGTCCTACCCCACCCGCCGTATTCTCCAGACGTTGCTCCCTCTGACTACCACTTGTTTAGATCAATGACACACGACCTGGCTGACCAGCACTTCCGGTATCATGCAGAAGTAAAAAATTGGATTCGCTTCAAAAGATGAACAATTTTTTCAAAGCGGGATCCTACGCTGCCCGAAAGATAGCAGAAATTAGTGGCCAGCGATCGGAAAATACTTTAAATAATAAATGTATAACCAGTTTTTTTACAATAAAGCCTCGAATTTCGTAAAAAACGTCGAAAGCAAAGCTGTACACCAAATAAATAATAATATTTCTAATGAATTTAAGGGGCGATTTTTAATTTTTTACAGCTTGACTACAATGTCCTAAGGAAAGTCATCTATTACAGCTTGTATTCATCATTCAACTATGATCAGTATACCACCCAAAATCACGAGGCGAAGATTCTAGAAGTGCTCGGCACACGCTGTTTCCAGGAGTAAGCTGTGCTTCATCAATGAAATATTGAATGTGAATTTCCCCTCCACAAGCGCATATATTGAGGCGACAGAAACCCAAAGGGATGTTACATGTAAAGAAGTATTGACGACAGCAAGTAAAATGGTAAGATATTATATCTCTGTTGTTTTAAGTCTTTAAATAATTTTGTATCTTGGATTAGATAAACAAGCAAATTGATATAAAAGGACCAACGATCTTTTAGTTTTAGACCAATAGACATCAAATAACAACTCTTTACGTTTCATTGCTGTATATCTCATTTACACTTGCCTGCCTACGATTCAAACTAATATTATTAGAGTAACATATGAAGCAACTCCATTAATAGAGGACTGAATCAAGTTGGCGCCAAAAAAAATAAAATGAAAAATTGTCCAAAGAAGTGAAGCTAGCAGTCCACATTAGAGTGTTTATACCAACCCTGATGTATGTAAAAGAGTCATGGAACTGGCAGAGAAAGGATGAAAGTAGACTGAATGCTGTAGAAATGAGATCCGCAAGGCGTATGTGCGGTCAAACCATGTATGACTGTGTTAAAAATATGGATATCCGGAAAGAACGCAAGGCTGGTGTAAACGTAATCAAGAAAGGAATGCTTCGATGGTTTGGGCATGTAGAGCGAATGAACCAAGAAAGGATTGTGAAAAGAATTATACTTCGATAGTGAATGGAAGAAGAAATCGGGGACGCCCGAGGAAGATATGTCGCGATCAAGTGAATCAAATACTTGAGTCGGGCCATGTGAAGAGCATATATGAGACGATGTATGAAGCAAGGATTGTGGGTCAAGACAGAGTTGTATGGCGGTCCGTCTTCTCTGCCTACCCCTGTGGAGAAACGGCGTGATGATTAATTAGTTAACATATGAGAAAATAGATTATGGCTGGGTATTATTTATTACCTGTGATTTGAACTAGAGACTTTTTGCTAACCTGACGTCTGTTCTAACCACTAAGCAATGGCATCAACCTTGATGTTTTGTGTAGATGTTTAAAATAAGATATTATAGTATCAACATTTCCAGATCTTCCAAGTCCTTCACATTGTGGCCATTCACAAAGGAGACTGCATAGACGAGCTGTCGTGGGCGCTTTTACCTTACATTCTGAACAGTGACCGGGTCGCTCTGATGATGACAGTGGAACTGCGCGTTTCCATGCGCTACGATGTCCTGATGGACGTGTTGGACAACCCCACCACCACGGTCATGCGTCTGGTGGGCATCAACAGATGGCACCACTCGGCCATAGTGTGTCAAGCTCTGCATGTTCAAGCCATTTCTCCCGATCTTGAAAAGTGAGTTTTTTTTTCCAATTTTACTGCTTTATTTCAAAAGTAAAAAATCGAAGAACACACAAAAACGTGACTAACCTTTCCAGTTGTCAAAAACAAACCACTAATCCAAAATGGCTGATTATGCTAACATATGATAAACATATGTGTACCAACATAACAACAACAAAAAATCGATAATCGAATCTACACAGCCCGCGAAAATTCAAAATTCACCTTTTCTTTTGAACAGGCTATGTATATCTGCACACTTTGTATTATTTTTCGTTTAGTTTAATTTTGTGCCCTGATGATGCTTAGGCTAAGCGAAACCGGTCATAAACTAAAATAATATTCGTGGTCTAAAACAAAGTTATTTTTTCATTTCTTTAAATATGTCAAACCACAAAGTGATTGCTTTCTATGAAAACATTATTTAATTATTTAGGATGGTGCAGGTTTACAGTCAAGGACTTTTTGGATGGATAGAAAAGTTTTTAAAAATCCTAACTCAATCGGGGCAGTTGAGTATAAGGTACTGGTTTTATGGTCCATATATATTTTTTTTATTTTTTTTATTTTATATTATCATGAATCAAATAATGGAGGTAGACATTATATTATTTGAAGTTCTAAGGTTGATGACAAGAGATGAAGCACTGTCCATAGGCGCGGTGATGCCAATAAGTGAGGATATGCAATCAGGGAACACCAACAAGGAGGTGTTCCTAACTACCAGCTCTCGACCAAGTATCCACGACAACTTGAAAGGGTGGTCAATGTTCCAGTCGAGTTTCAGAGTAAATGACAGAATCTTACAATTTTGATTAAATTAGTATTTCAATGTTTAATATACATTTTTTTTGCGTTCCCAATACAGATTTTGCAAACTTCCATTCGCTCTAGCGTTGGGAAAAACTTTAATGTTTTGTGAATGCTTCACGAATTGCTAGTTCTTTAAAATGAACCCTTTGAAGTGAACACTTCAATTGAAGTCGAACTCGCAATAACGAGATTTGAATTTATCCGGTTATTTGTTCAGTTCTTTTTGTAACCGGTTCCTTGCCGAAAAAAAACACGTCCTAGTCGGTAGGGATTTAAAAACGAAAAGACTGGAACCGGTTCCTTGCAAAATTAAAAAGTACGGACTAGTTTGAAAGAGTACAACTGGAACTGGTTCCTCGATTTAAAAACAAAAGACTGGAACTGGTTCTTTGAAAAACAAAAAACTGGAACTGATTCGGTAGAGCAAAACAAAGGTCGGTAGAGAACTGGAACCGGTTCCTTGCCAAAATAAAAAGTACTAGTTGGTAGGGATTTGAAAACGAAAAGAACTGGAACAGGTTCCTCGTCAAAATAAAAAGTACTTGTCGGTAGAAATTTTAAAACGAAAAGAACTCCCAAAAAATCACGTTCCTTTAGATCGAAATACTTTGAACTCGAACTTCGATTAAAGTACTTCTTTATAGGCTTTGAAGTTCAACTTCACAACTGAACTGCTGTAAATTGAAGTAGTTCTTTGTAATCTAACTTCCATTGAAGTATGTGTTCAATGAAATGAATTGAATGAAGTTAATGAAATGAGTGAACGTTAAAATGAACTAGAAAGTTCAATTAAAATATTTGTTCAATGAACAATGAATGAAGTAGGAACTGCTGCCAAAAGAAGTAGTTCTTTCAGAGCGGTCACAGCGCTAGTTCGCTCATAATATAATGTATTAATTTTATGCATTTATCCTAAAAAATCATTAATAAAACATAAATCTGTCAAACATTTGGCCTCTCTCAATGAGTTACCTGAAGCGACAAAAAGCTATAAAAGTCACAAGCTTGTGTCGCTTGAGTCAAGCCTTCTTCCAAATGGTAAATATATTTAAGATGGCTGAAGGGCCACAAAAATCTTCAGAATCAAACGAGAGTCAGAGCATTCGATGCAGAAAAGAGAACCGATCAAAACTGCATATTTAACTTATTTTTTGACCAAAGTGTGGCTTAAGCCCTTTTGCCTTTCCAGCGACAATATGTGTATATTTTTTAATATATTATTCAATTATATTGCACACCTAGTACAAAATTCTTAAAAAATAGATTAATATGTAGCAACATGCACAAATTGAACATCCTGTTTGTGATTTTGATTTTGATTTTATGGATTCTTTCGTAATCCTCTATTAATTAGCTGGGGCTTATACAAATACCCCTCATAATGACTATCTAACTAGTACTGCGGCTCATTAGGCCTTATTACTATCACCATCTGATGGTTTTATTCACTTGACTGAGTTTATTTTTACATTAGTGTTTTCTTAGGGAAAATATCTTTACTGGATTAAAAACCCTTGTCCTGTTTGTGTCAGACGCTAAATAGATAAATAATTAGAAGTGTGTTGTGGGCGTGTCTGTGTGCTCGAAGTAAGGTCAATTGTATCTCACTCGGGTATCAAAATTCTTTCTTGGACAGCCTATTTCATTGGCCTGTCTGTGGGACCTAGGAGTCTAAAAGTCTTATGTAAAGTGGATTTCCCAACAACTAACTGTTTAAGCTTATAGTAGTGTTTTACATAAATATAAGTAACTCTTATAAGTAAAATAAAAATTAGCCATGTCGGGTTTTCGAACCTTTGTAATCTATAACGAACAATGTACATTTACAGCACAGCGAATTGGATTCTTCAACCAGTTTCAGCTCTGAAACTGAGATGATGCGAGTGGCCATACTGGCGCCATCTTATACCTTTGACAGCATGCAAATGGAGGTCACTTCCAATGGTAAAGTAAGATTTAAATAAAGAATATCCAGCCATAAACAATGAAGTGATTTTTCTTCTATGAAAAATTAATGAATCAGATAATATATATATACTAGCAGATAAAAACCTGCTCCCGCGTGGTTTAGTCACGACACACACATCAAAAGTAACATACTGAGTTAATCGCGAAGGACCGTTATCGGAAGAAAATTTCAAACTTTTGTATGTATGGGCAATTTTTCCATCGAACGTGGCAGAAGACGGCTTACGGTATTAATACTATCAGATACAGCCCAACAACTATTTATCAATACAAAGGGAGGGCACTGCAATTGTTTGAATTATTTTGTAACTTTCCTTGTGATTTTCGTTGTTAGTGACATTTTTGAAGACGTTTGACAACCTGAAGCCATTTGAAAAACTGCAGTTGAAATGCAGCGCTGCCCTGGGGGAGATCTTTAGCAGAACATTACTACTGAATGTAATGAGGTGTAAATCAGACTTGCAAGCTGCAGCAGGTGTGTTTATTGCAAAATATATTTAGTATAATGTGTTTGATATTTTCTATTGATTTAAATTTTATAACTATTCTCTTACTCTCCTGTTATTATTCTCAAATAACACTTACAGCTTGGCACACTTAATCCTCAAAATCAATACCAGCGACGCTACAGACACAGACACAGACACTGACACAGACGCAGACGCAGACGCAGACTCAGACGCAGACGCAGACGCAGACGCAGACGCAGACGCAGACGCAGACGCAGACGCAGACGCAGACGCAGACGCAGACGCAGACGCAAACGCAGACGCAGACGCAGACGCAGACGCAGAAACAGACGCAGACACAGACGCAGACGCAGCAGACGCAGAAACAGACGACCCAGACCCAGACACAGACACAGACACAGACACAGACACAGACACAAACACAGACACAGACACAGACACAGACACAGACACAGACACAGACACAGACAAAGACACAGACACAGACACAGACACAGACACAGACACAGACACAGACACAGACACAGACACAGACACAGACACAGACACAGACACAGACACAGACACAGGCACAGACACTGGCCAAATTTTGGAAAACCATTACTCAAAAAGCGATGGGGTTGGCATATGTTTGCATTTTTATGTATGTTTTAATTAAAGCTGTTAATTTTCTGCAGGTTTTGCCAAGCTATTTGATATAGGCATTCTGGAATGCGCTGGGGGAGACTTCACTCATGAAGAGAGCGGAATATTCATCCGTCCCGTACTGGAGCCAATTAGTCAACAGTGAAAAAAAATGCCACTGTGTTGGACTACGTATCAAAAGTAATAAAAAAAAGAAATTGTCAGAAGTGATTAGATTTTTAAATTTTGTTTATTGTAATTATCGTACAAGAATCCCAGCTTTTCGAAGCCAGTGCGGACAGTGGAACTATGGTACACCCAATTTGAAGTGTGTTGTAAGGCTGAAGGAATTTAGGGGAAAGAGTTGGGGAAGAGGAAGTTTGCTATGAAGTTAGCTATTCGAAACTGGTCACCAAATACCAATAAAACCATTTCAAGTTGCATTTCTATTCCAAATGGTGGTCTTTCACTGGGGCAAAACTGAGAGTATCTAATTAAATAAAATTTGTAGTGAATGATTGAAGATTTCATTGACATGCTTGGTTTAACCTTAGTGATCAGTTAAGGTAAGGGGGCTCCATCGAAGCCAGAGTAAAGTTAGCCTCTCAGAAGTTGTGCGTATTGTACAGGGCCCGCAGATATTTCAATAGTACACAACTTCTGACCTTGTAGGAATCGCAATTGCACCCCACTGTTGAATTTGGCAGCTACCTCTGGTCTGGAGCTCCTAAATACCAGAAAAAAACCCTTGGCTCTGTGCAGAAATGAGCGATCCGTTAGATAAATTCTCCTATCTCAACAAACGGATGGCAATCTTTGGGGCACAGACATCAGGTGGGAATGTTATCCGTGTTCTACCGGTATTTCAAAGGAAGATGCTTCAAGGAACTTGCGTCATTGATCCCTTCGGCACCGGTGCATAGTCGGGAAACTCGCCAAACACGCGCCCAACATCTGTACGCGGTTGACATTCAAAACATGAGAATGGGTCGCTTTTACGACTCGTTCTTATGTTCAAAAGCTCGGCTGTGGAACGATTTGTCGGCCTCTGTGTTTTCTTTGTCCTTCCACATGGGCCTCTTCGAGACTCGGGTTCACTCCTTCCTTTCCTCAAAAACACCCTCCACACAGCATCCCCAAAGATAACATAGGCCCTGAGGGAAATTATTTCCCTCAAGGCCTTCTGTGTGGAGTTACTGTAAAAAAAATATATTATTAATATACTAACCAATTTTTAAATACGATAATTGTTTTTCTAGATGACACTGAAGACCTGCCTTACTATTCTTGGTGTGGATATATGCGTTTTTGTAATACAAAGTTCTTTACATATGCATACGATTTACTGACTGAAAATCAAAAGGTTTGTAAAGCAATTGAAAGTACTATTTGTTTATTATTACCTCATACTCATTTTTAACTGAACTTTACATAATATTAAACAAAAATCCATGACCCGACTGCACCCAAACTAGTTCATTAAAACTAACCTCTCATCTGCTCCCCTCCTTCTTCCTTTATCTCATTCCCATGTTCCCTTCCACCTCTCTCTCCCCCCACAAAGTTGAGTTACTAAATTAAAATTGTATATATATTGTCACACTTAATTTATAATATTTATCATCAGCAGAGGAAAATTTGTAATTGGCATGATTTGTTATTTTTAGATTATTGATTTAGTAACTATTGTTGATTTGCTGTTAATTTTCCCAAAATTAATAAATACTGTTTCTCTAGAAAGACTTTCATAACCGTGCAATAAATTACCTCGAAAAAAATATTCGAAAGTGTCAAACGTGCGGAGGTGGATCCTTCAACAAGCTATTGGGGGTGAAGAAAGATGTGAGGCGAAAATATTTTTTATATTTATTTAGACATTTCTTACATGAACAACTTTTATTAGTTAAATACCGAGATTGATCGATTTGATTATGAATTATTGCAGATTACCAAATCTGCGGATGACATATCAGAGGAGTTTACATCGTTTTTAAGAGATGGCGGGTTTAATTTCAAATATTTCAAGAAATCCATTAATTCAGAACGTTATTCACCCACTTCGGTAAGATCAACTATAAAAACATATGTGAGACCTGTTCAAAAGAAAAGGTGAATTTTGAATTTTCGCCGGGCTGTGTACATTCGATTATCGTTTTTTTTTTTGTAATGTTGGTACACATATGTTTATCATATGTTAGAATTATCAGTCATTTTGGATTAGTGGTTTGCTTTTGACAACTGGAAAGGTTAGTCACGTTTTTGGGTGTTCTTCGATTTTTTACTTTTGAAAAAAATGGATCAAAGAATAAAATCCATGATTTGTTTTTCCACAACTCCAGGACGCTCATCGTCATTAACATCTTCTCGGCCTTCTGTAAAGCGCTTGTACCACTTATAAACACTTTTTTGAGACAAAGTAGACTCGCCAAATGCCTCAATCTACATTTTAAGCGCGTTGGAGCACTTTATTCCATTTTTAACGCAAAATTTAATACATATTCTTTGATCCATTTTTTTCAAAAGTAAAAAATCGAAGAACACACAAAAACGTGACTAACCTTTCCAGTTGTCAAAAACAAACCACTAATACAAAATGGCTGATAATGCTAACATGATAAACATATGTGTACCAACATAACAAACAAAAAAAAACGATAATCGAATGTACACGGCCCGCGAAAATTCAAAATTCACCTTTTCTTTTGAACAGGCTATGTATTTAATAACTCGATATAAATAATAGAATGGTAGATACTCCATACTTTCACAGTATCACCATTCAGAATCGAAATGTTGCTTGAAATAGCATCGACCGTGTTTGATGACCAGATCTGAATAGTCGGATACTTCCCAACCTTTCTCTTCCCTTCCCGACTTCCTTCAGTCTCACGACATACAAGAAAAATTGGGAATTCCATGGTCCCACTGTAAATATTATAGTAAACATAAAAATAAAAATAAATTGTTTTAATATTTTTTTAAATGAGAGATATCAGATTTGATTTTAAGATTTCGGAATGAAAACCTTTTTTTGTATTATTCAAAATTTCGATTAAAAAAAAATGTATATATATTTTTTAGAGAAATTCCGACGGACCTCGAAGGGAATCGAATCGAAGACTCTCCATGTTAACTAGTAAGTCATTGTTAATAACAGCAGGTATTGGTATAGCGACATTGAAATGGCACTTGCCAAGCGATCACAAAGGTTCAGCAACATTCAAAGAAGTCAGCATAGGTGAGTGACCGCTTCATTGAAATGTGCATCAATAAGTCAAAAATCATTTTTGACTAAATTATTGTAAATCAACTGCCTCTGAAAAAGACTTAAATAGTTAATGTGTTCTCAACACTGAACAGAAAATCTTTAAAAGTGTGTGTTTACATAAAACCTTCCGACTCCTAGGCCCCAGACAGGCCAATAAAATTGATAATCTGTTATTAAAATTTGATCAATTTCATCCTTAAGGCAGCTACACACTTTTAGTTTTATTTGTGCGATCAAACTGTACAGTTTTATCGACAAAAACTGCGCAGTTTTTTAACTGTACAGTCGAACTGAAGTCAATCCGAAATTTGATCAGATAAAACCATGCAGAATAACTGCGCAGTTAAAACTGCGTGTCTGTACCAGTTAACTGCGCAGTTCTGTCAGTTGGCTAGTCTCATCGTCTCATTGAACGTAAATATATCTTATCTTATCTCATCACAAATGGTTGGAAGAATAAATTGAAATTTATTACGGCGAACCATGTATTTAGAATGTTAAAACCAAAGATTACCACCATCGAACTAAAAGAGAACCAGCTTATATGAGATTGCTTGATAAAATTATAATAATTCTGTTATAATGTAGGTAAGCGCCTGAGGTAAGATTTTTGTGGAAAACTTGAGGTTTTCGTAGCTTCTTCCTGTTGCCAGAAAACGCGAAATTGCTGTTAACCTTTCATGGAGGATTTTCAAGGATTTCGCATTTAGTATCTTGCTTTTCAATCAAAGGTGTTACTAGTGCAAGGAGGTTTAAGTATGTACTCTCGTCCATTCGTAAATAGTTATGCCAATCATTTAGAGTAATTTTCAATTCATTCAACAAATGAACATGTGAATAAGTTGTTTTTTTGCAGTAACCAGTTTACACCATATTCCACGTTTTTTATGCTGTTTGTTTTTTAAAACACACAGCAATCCGACCACTGCTAAAACGTTGTCCGTCGATACCACTATCAAAATCAGATGAAGTTTTACCTCCACAGCTCGAACCATACAGTCTGATCCCGCAGGATTAAGTTTTAACTAAGCGTGTGTAGGCACAACGGCAATGCGATTTAACTGTACAAATTCAACTATAAAATAAAATAAAACTGAAGGTGTGTAGCTGCCTTTATCTTACCTTATTTTTTACTTTACTTTAGGCAGCCAGACCTGCCCACAACCACTTCTATTGGTTTATCTCTTCAGTGTTCCTTACAAATATGTTTTTAAGAATTAAATAATATATATATATATATATATATATATATATATATATATATATATATATATATATATATATATATATAGGGTCCATAATAACTTCTTTTTTTTTCAACTAGTGCTTATTTCGTGAATGGTAACACTTAGCTCATGTCTGATTTGACAGATAATTAGTTTTATCCTTCCGCTGAGCGAATATGGTTGTGTATATATGCTTGAACAACGCTGGGAAATATTGCGACATTACTTTGAAAATCATGGTAATGTTGCAGAATGTGTGCGAAAATTGCGTACGGTTTTTGGAAGAAGAAGCACCGTCAGCTCCGTATGTTCGTTATCTTGTGAAAAAAAGTGAAAGAAACTGGCATCCTCATCGATAAACCAAAGCCAAAACAAAAAGGTACCCGAGAATATCGATGCTGTGGCAGAAAGTGTGCGTGAAGCCATCAACATCAATTCACCGTCGTTCTCAACAATTGAACATTTCGGAGACATCATTGAGACGAATTTTGCACCATGACGCCATACAAAGTCCAATTGGTTCAGGAGTTGAAGCCAACTGACCATCCAATGCGTTTTCGCTTCGCTGAGTGGGCCTGCGATCGACTTACAGAAGATGCCGATTTTGCCAAAAAAATCATCTTTTCGGATGAAGCTCATTTTGATCTTGGCGGGTATGTAAACAAGCAAAATTGTCGTATTTGGGGCACAGAAAACCCACGCATACATTGAAAAGCCGGTACACCCAAAACGAGTCACTGTTTGGTGCGGATTTTGGTCCAGAGGCATAATTGGGCCATTTTTCTTTGAAAATGAGCAAGGAGTGGCCGTTACAGTCAATGGCGATCGTTATCGGGCCATGTTGAACGAATTTTTGTTCACAAAAATTGAAGAGGAGGATATTGGCAACATTTGGTTTCAACAGGACGGCGCTACGTGTGCCACACAGCCGAAGCTACACTCGATGTTTTGCGCCCTGTTTTTGAAGATCGCATTATCAGCCGCATGAGCTGATGTCGTTTGGCCACCTCGGAGCTGCGATTTGACACCGTTGGACTATTATTTGTGGGGTGCCCTCAAAGATAAATGTTACGCCGACAAGCCAGAGACAATTGACGCTTTAAAAGGACAATATTCGTGAAGCCATTGGTGAAATACAGCTGCACAATCGATAATGTGCTTAAAAATTGGACCGATCGTGTAGGCTACTGCATGGCCAGCCGAGGCAGCCATTTGAATGAAATTATTTTCCATTATTAACCGGAAGGATTGTACTTATAAATAAAAAAAAAGAAATTTGAGAAAATATTCAGTAGTTTTTTTTTATAGCATTTTCAAAAAAAAAAAAAAAAAGTTATTTGGCGGACCCTTTATATATATATATATATATGTTGTTCTATTTTTAAGATCAACGGTACTCAGACGGAAGTGTTTTAAATATGGGTAACTTCTTGAAGTGCGAATGTGAAATGATATTGGCCGCCATGTACACGCAAATCATTGACCACTGTCGTCGTGCTGGTAAGAATTGTTACACCGGAAAAAAAAATTACCTTCTCGTAGCTAAATCAGTCAAACACGGCAAACATTTTAAAACAGAAAGAAGATAATTTGAATAGAAATTGTTATTACCAGTTTTGAGTCATTTTATGTAGTAGTTTTTTCAGAACTCAATTGTCATTAAATATGGCAATTCAGTTCTGTCCATAGAGTTGGTAGAGTAGTATCTATCCAAGGCAGTGAAGTCAGTTTTGGACTTGTTTTTGATGATTTTAACATGACTCGGCGCACCTGGGCGTGGCTAAGACTAAGGCTACGGTATTTATACATCCATTCATATCACATATCGACATAATGTTTTTGTTTATTAGTATAGCCACTTTTTCACAGTATTTTTATCAACAAAAATATAGCATATAACCTAAAAAACCCTTTAGTTGTGTCAAGTTTAGTGGCATAATAAAAAATGTGGGCCGTGAACCAGGACTTTAAGATCATCCTTACAGTATATAGAAACGGTCCATGAAATTTCTTTTCTCCTTCTCTCTAATGGTGTATGACGTAAAAGCCCGGAGAAAGTGATTTATCGCAAGTTTATGTAGGTTGGGTAAAAAGAATTAGCTCTCCCTCCATTTATTGTTACTTCAAGGTTCTGTCACTATCTCTTGGTGTATGTACAAGAGTGACCGTTATGTACATAACTGCCGTGGCTTTAGCTGCGTTTGGTGCCCAGATTTGAATAGCCAGGTAATTTCTAACCTTTCTCTTCCCCATCTCCTTCACCTCCCCACTACCTTCATCCTCTCAACATACCCCAATTGGGGATGCCATAGTCTCACTGGCTCTAGTCGATTGGGAGCAATTGGGACTCTCATGCGGTATTCACTATAATTTTATTTCCTAAATAACGACCCTCATACTCTTTTTCTTACATTTTTATTACATTTTTTAAACTTTATTACAATAATTGGCTAATTTCTATGGCGTCGTTTTTATGAAAGAATATCAACTCAATTGACATAACCTACAACTTTATCACTAAGACTAATAACTAGTAGCATATAAATGATAACTTATAACTATGGACTTACAGCTAAGACAATTAGTACCTTAAAATTTAGACTTATAACTAAAACATATGACTTTGAATTTAAACTAACAAGACTTATTCCTAATACTTATAACTAGTGACTTACAGCTAACGTGTTTACATTTACAAATATATGTAATGGTTACTGCCCGTGCTGTCAAAAGCTAAAGTAAAAAAAAGGAATAACAATAATGTAATAGAACTTCGTTATAAATGAAAATTAAATAATAAATTTGTAAGAGACAAAATTAAACTAAACAAAAAATACATAGTGTGTAGTTATATATACATACAGAAGGAGAATGCAATATAAAATTGTAATTTTGTACCCTGATGATAAGCGAAACCGGTCAGCCATAGAAATTAAAATACAATCTGTGGTCTTATACAAAGTTATTATTTCATTTTCATTAAATATTTCAAACAACACAGTTATTCCTTTCTAGGAAAAAATAAAAATATATTTATGTTTTAAACCAGAGGTTCCCAAACTTTTTTCCCGTAGTTTATTTTCTGTTTTGTATAGACCCCCTGCTTTCTAAAGTATTGATTTTTTTTTTTTCAAAGTTTTGTGAATTTCAAAACTAGTTCTTTGAAATGAACCCTTCGCGGTGAACACTTCTGTTCAGTCGAACTCGTCAAAAATAGTACTAGTCGGCAGAATCCCAAATCGAAAAGTGCTAAAATCAACAAAATTCCTCTCCGAAAAAAAAAGGACTAGTCGGTAGAGATTTGAAATCGAAAACTAGCAAATCGGCAAAATATCTTCCACAAAAATTATTATTATTAATATAATTAGGGGATTTTATAAGATATTATTACGTAGTACCTACATAGGTACTAATTACATTTGCGTGAAGCCAACATTTTGGTGACGGCCTGCCTAAATGGAATCCACGTGGACCCCTCATTTCACGTCTCATGCACCCCCAATTTTTTCATTGACGTGGACCCCTTGCAGGTCGGAATCGACCCTGGGGGGTCGATATAGACCACTTTAAGAATGACTGTTTTAAAACAGTACTTACTTGTTATTGTATTTCACTAGGCTTTTTGATACCAATATCTAAAGAGGGCATGAATTAAGAACGAAGGGCAATGAATTTTTAATTTCAACTATTTGAGAAAGAAATAATGAAAATTAATTCTTTCAGACAAGACTCAGACACTTTTGGAGGCGTATTTGGAATATTCAGAGTTGAAAATTAACGAAGAGAATATACAAGAAGGAATGATGGTCTTGTGTCAAGTTGACAAATTGGTTCATGTAAGACATTTTTTAGTTTTATTTATTGCTATCCTTCTCCTAGATTAGTGGCCAGCCATTGTGCCCTTGTAGAATTTATGGAATTGCACTTCTACTTCCGATCGTCCCTCCTATTGGAGGTTGACTATCATTAGGGCAATCTTCATCCACCAGACTGCAGCCCCTAACAAGACTGGACACATAGAGTTATTTACCAGATGAAAGCGTAATAAGATCATGATAATTATGAAAATACGCATGTAGAAATATGACGACCGCCGTGGTCGAGTGGTTAAGATGCTCGACTATGAATGCAAAGGTTGCGGGTTCAAACCCGGCATGCACTAATATTTTTATTTTAATTCATTTAAAATACTATATAGTAAATTTGTGACACGTTCGAGAGTGTTAGATACTCTGTTGAAAGACCACTATTCAGAATCGAAACGTTGCTTGAAATGGTTTTAGCCGTGTTTGGCAACCAGATCTGAATAGCCAGGTACTTCCCACCTTCCTCTTCCCCATTTTCTTTCCCTCTCCACTACCTTCAGCCTCACGACATATCCTAATAGGGGATGCCATAGTCTCACTGACTCTACCATAGATGATTGGTAGCAGTTGGGACTCTTGTGAGGTATTCACAATAAATAAAAAGAAAACTAATAATATTCAACACAGAACGTATCAATTACCTTAGTTTGTGAATAAGATTAAAAAAATCACATTCAATATAACATTGAAATCTTAAATGAAAAAATGATATGATCTAAATATTTTCTTTTTTACATATTATCATTACTATTGTGCACTAAAAACTAAAAAATATATACATTTATATTTGAGTATTGGTCATGACCATTGTTCTTTTTTAGTTTCTGGATTTTTTTTTGTTTCATATTTGTGTTTTAGATTGATATTATTTAAATATTTAATAATAAATAAGCATTAATGCTTTAAAGCTAATTCAAATTTTAATATTTATTCTCAACTTGATAAGATGTGAAAAGATCTTCCTTATTTAAAAAAATGGATATTTATTCAAGAAACCATCTAAATATTCAATATGTGTTGGGGTAGAACTTTGAATATCTTTAAAAGATGGCAGCCTAAAATCGGAAGAAATTGAAATATTAGATAATTTTCAATAAGTATGAGATTGTTAAAAAATACCCCTTTCTAATAAGTTCCTAATAGCCCAATTAGTAGTGTTACTCCCGGATAGAGTAGAGGTTCCGAGTTTGAGTCTCGGTCATGACCATTGTTCTGGCTTTTTTCTGTTTCATATTTGTGTTTTAAATTATTGATTTTATTTAAATATTTAATAATAAATGAGCATCAATGCTAGAAAATTCCAATTTAAAAAATATTCATACTACGGTTAGGAATCGTGAGACAGTTCCTCAAAATTATAAATTTCACATGACGGCAAAAACCTTTTAAAGCTATTTATGACTTTTATAAAATAATTGTGTCAGATGACTGTGAACTGTAAAAATGTCAGCGTGCCAATAACGCGTGGCGGCCATCTTTACTTTTATGAGAAAAATTCCAGAGTCCGAATTTCCATTTGCCGGAAAACAACAAAGAGTTCACGGCTTGGCAGATGAACTTTATATTTCGGCAGAATTGCGTCGCTGAGGGGACGAGCCTTGCTGGAGTATGGGGACTTTGAAGAGGCACAGAAATACTTATTCAAAGCTATGACATTGTATGAACATCCTTTTCCTACTACAAGGTACTAAAACATTAGATATAATTTATAACAATAAGATTTAACTAATATCAATAATCAACAACACAAATATAAAACAGAAAAACCCATAAAATAAAAAGACAATGGTCACAACTGAGACTCGAACTCGGATCCTCTACTCTATCTGGAAGTAACGCTTCAACCAATTCAGCCACTGGGACCTTATTAGAAGCCCACATTTTCAATCGATCCCATACTTTTCACTGAAGATTATTGATATTATTTTTTCAATTTTTGTTGTGACCATTGTCTTTTTATTTTTTTACTTTTTCTGTTTCATATTTGTGTTGTTGATTATCGATATTATTTAAATATTTTTAAAAAATAAGCATTAATGATTTAAAAGTTAATTCTAATTTCAACAATAGATTTACTTCCCGGCTTCACTTGTGATAAGCTTTGATGAAAAATCTCTGCAGATTTCATGTCGCCAGAGCTTGAGAGTTTTTGCTGCTTCAGCACATATATGTTTTCTGCCATACAAAATTTATTAAAAAAGCATGGCTTACATTACTATAATGAGTATAATGTATTTAAGAAATCGACACTTAGATACTTTGGACATAAAGAGAGGATATATAATGTGAAAGTCAATGGTGAAATAAGTTGGGGACACCCGAATAAAACATGACACGATCAAGTAAATCATACACTTGAGTCAGGTCATGTCAAGAGCCAGAATAACAAGAGTTTGTGTGAGACAATGTATGAATGGGACTAAAGCAAAGAGGATGTGCCGAGACAGAGTTGTGCGGCGCTCCATCCTATCTGCCTACCCCTCCGGTTATGTCATGGATAGTTGTTAATTTATAAATTATTCATACTAAAAGTATTTAAAAACACAATGTTGTCGCTGAAAAGCAAAAGGGTTTAAGCGACACTTTGGTCGAAAATGAGTTAAATATGCACTTTTGATCAGGTTTTTTCTGCATCGAATGCTCTGACTCTCGTTTGATTTTAAAGACTATTGTGGCCCTTCAGCCATCCAAAATATATTTACCATTTGGGAGAAGGCTTGACACAAGTTTGGGACTTTTTTTAGCTTTTTGTCGCTTCAAAGAAGGTATTGAGTTAACTTTTTCTAAAATCCAACCAGGTACTGAAAACTTATGAATTTTATTGTGAAAAAAAAACTTTAAAGTGCTCTGGTGTAAACTTTCATGTATGACATTATTTTTTTGATAAATAATTAAGTTTTTACATAACTTTCCAGAAAATCCATCACCGTCTCTGAAATTATTCATAGAGAAGGCTAAGCAAAAGGTGGCTTTGGATTTTTTCCCCAACCTCTGCGTGGGAACAGCTACCGGAATTAAGGCCACCTTTTTGGACCAAGTCTCTGAAACATTAAATTATCTGTTCAAATATTTTATGGTACGTTATTATATATATTAGTTTAATAGCCGAGTGAACAAATGCGTCGAGTTCCCACCCAGGCGTCAAGGGTTAGATTCCTCTGCTAGCTATGTCCTCCATCATTGCACAAGCAACATTTTCCGCTTATTATGATGGTAGTAAAAGTTTTTCAAATATTATCTGGTTATCCATAACCTGGGAATGTTTGTCTTTATTCAAAAAAAAACAAATATTATACAGCCCTTCTAGTAAAATAGTTGCGTTATTTTAATGAGCGTGTACAGTTTGACGCTAAAATGGAGAAAATAAAGTGGAATCAAAATTTCTCATTACTGTGGCAACACCGAATAGCATCGATCTTGAAAAAATTATAATACATTCAGATCTGAGGTTATGTTTGACTCCCGAATTTGACAGAAAAAACGACATTCCCAATAGCTTTTTTTTTAAATTTATTTTGATTTAATATCTAATAAATAGCTTATTTTATATGTTAAGTTCCAAAATAAAAAAAACACTTTTCCATTTAATTATCTCACTTACAACGCGTAAAATATAAGATGTTCCAATATTAAAAAAAACATTAAAATTTTCTGAACACCGTGTGTACATAATGTGAAAAATATGCACTTGAAATATAGATATTTAAAAAAAGTTACATCCTTTTACCTTTGAACCATCTTCGGTGTTGCCATTTAAAGCAGTTCAAACGATTGCAGTGCCCTCAATTTTTTTTTTACTGTTATTTCTCAGACTGTAAACATGCAATGATTTTTTAAATATATATTGCAGGTCATAGACAAGTTTTATGAGGCATATTTGGCAGCAGTTTGGTCATTAAATTGCGCGCTAAAGTCAAATACCAATTTTGCGTTACTCTGCGTTGCAAATGCTAATATGATAACAATAGGAAAACGCTATAATAAGGTACCTACTTTGGGAATATTATCGTATGTAATCAGAGGCGGTCGCTAGGCAAGCAATTTTGAAAGCTATTAAATGTTTATATTTTAAATAAATAGGTGAAGCTTTGTTCCAAAATAGAGACTTGTGCAATGAGAATGTGCTCCAAGAATAAATTGCTCCTTGACATTACTGATGTGAATGCTATTACCCATTTATTCAGCAGTATATTTCTCTTCAGGTAAGAAACGCATGATCACATAATAATGTCTATTTTTAATTCGCTCCAAAAGACGTATGTATTTGTCTTTTCACCCATTATTAATTTTACCATGAGAAAAACTTATTTCTTTCTTAACCCTTCGCTTGTGGCAATGTATCTGTCAGATACAAGGGGCGTATGTTTCTAAATTTAATCGACAAGGAATATTCTGGATCAGCTGCTCCTCTCTCTAATATAATAAAAATATACAAAATACCAATGTGTTGTTTTTAAAATTGATATTTATGTTGAAACTTGTTGAAAAATGGCTAAACAAGCCTCATATTTCTCATAATATACCTCAAACTTAATGTATTTGTCAGATACATTGCGACAAATCACTAATCTATTTACATTGGGACAAACGAAGGGTTAAAATAATAAAATAAGAACTTAAAGGTGTCAGGGAATCATAAATGGACAATATATTGAACACAAGACAAAAAAAGGAGAGTTAATATTTACCACAAACTAAAAAAATCTACGATAATGGAATAGCAAACACTTAGCAGGACTTACCTTGTTTATAACTTTGATATGGAGGGAATCAGAGAACCCTCCAATAACTTTTAAACTCACCAACAAGCCTGAAAACCATGTTGCTTGGGTGTAAAACCTCCCCCTCCTCCCTCTCCAACCCAAAATAATTTTGAAGAAGACCACGAAGAAAAATACATTTATAAGTAGTATATTTCAAACTCTTCGGAAGGCACAGTAACAGAAGATGAAAAATCTTACTAGTTCCAACTTACTGATGACGAGGAATGATGGGAAGTACTTGGCTATTCAGATCTGTTTACTAAACATATTTAAAGCCATTTCAAGCAACGTTTCGATTCTGAAGAGAGGTCTATCAGCAAAGCAATACTAAGTGTATCCTTCACTCGTTATCTTATTGTGTACCATTCTCTAATTCTGATATTCTTGTCCTAGGATCGTGTATGTAGATGCTCAGAGCGGAGTAGAAATGGGTTACAAAGTTCTTCAGACTTTGAGTAACTCCAAATCAAGGTACAACAAGCCCCGAGTGCTGACTTCCCTCTGCGGGGTGCTGGTGGCCAAGAAGCTGTACTCCAGCGCTTTGGAATTGTGCAATGAACTCAAATTCATGGTTAATGATCAAGATATCGGCAGTAAGTCAAAGCTCTGTTTATTTTTAACAGCATGCATAATGTGTTAACCGCCAATAGCTTAAATTACCTACAGTTTATTGATAAGCTTTAATGTCAAAATGATTATTTGAAAGAACCAAAACTTTCCCAGCTGCATTTTTGTCAATATAATTAGATTGGAATTCCCTTGAAACTGTAAAATCTTGTATTCTAGTTAGGTTAGATCTCTGAATTTGTAGTTGAGGATCTTAACTATTCAAGTATAGAGGTTGTCATATTTAAATGACAATGTGCTTCATTCTAGAGACTTTAATTAATTTAATAGTTGTTTTTTTCTCATTATTTTAATAACAAAGTGTAATAAATCAGCAAAGCAATTTGTTATATACGTATAATATTTGTATAGTTCATTAGAAAGAAAATCATAACATTGATTAGTAGAACAGGAGCAGGTTTGAAACGGTTGGAGAAAATGAAGCTCAATTATCTATTATTTTGGTTAAAAAAAAAACTGTTTATGTGAATACACTATAATACTTTTAAAAAATATTGGATAGGTTTATTTATATTTAAATTTGACTGCCCTAAAACGAGAAAGGGTACCTAGTTAACAGTGGCAGTCAAAAATTTCCGTTTATAATGCTTTCTGTACTAAATAAATAATGAGTAGGTTTGGTTCATTGGCTCCATTTTTAATGCGTCCATAATCATTATATATGATGTACATAGTACCTATGTTACATTAAGTCATATTTTTCTTCAATGTTTCTAAATCTCTGTTTCATGAAAAATATTTTAATCTTTTTGGTCAATAATGCATATTTGGGGCCTTTTTATTCTTAAAAATTGATCTAAATATGTAATTTTTAAAACTTTGCGATCATTGTGTATGCACTCCTACCCCTACGAAATTTTTAAAATCCCGAAATCGAGAAATGTAAAAACTTTCCAAATTTCAGTTGTATGCCAAAATTATCAAAACTCAATTTAGTTTTTATTGTATAATAATTTTAGGCATATGTTTTGGAATTATGCATTATATTTTGGCATTCTGTAGTGCATATAATCTATTTTTTTTAGATAAAACATGGTACTACGCAAAAACTTTAGACTTTCACATGGACGCTGGTTACACACTTGAAACATATGACTCATATTGCAACTTTTATTTGGAACACGGAGAAAATATTATCAAAGAGAAGGACCCCCAACCTGGCTGGCATTTTATTATAAATTTGTGGGTTAGGTATGTTTGCCTTTATTTGAAAAAAACTTATTTCAGAATCAAACAAGAATATAACTGGTGGAATTCCATTGTAATGATTTGATAACCGGACTGGTTTCAACTTGTTACGGTCTGAAGATGATCTGTCCATTCTGACAATAAACTATAGTAAAAAGTTTAAAAAAATAAAATTTTCTAGCCAAGGGAGAAGTTTGTTAAATTTTCAACAGAGTGATGTTGACATTTTTTATTACCAAATATGTATGTTTAGAGTTTTTTTAAATAAAGAAGAGTATAAAAGATCAGGTCATTTTCACATGGTGACCTCACAAACTAAAAACATGGATTTGTTATTAATTTATTTTTTTACATAAATATCAAAGAGCTATTCGCATGATGATTACTCGCATAATGTTTTTTTTTTCTCATATATTTCACTTTTAGGTGTTTAAGGACCAAACAGTGGGATACGACCGCAGTGTGGTTTGAAAAGGCCCAACATTACAAAAATATAGTGCTTGAAGGACGGGCCTATGTCCAGACAGCTCTCCGCTACTTTGAGGGTCTTCTGCTCACGCTGGTCTTGGAGATGGACAATAAAAACGAATATGAATACATGTTGTCGCTAAAACATCTTAAAGAAACCAATGCGAATATCAGAAAGCAGATTCAATTCAATAAGCTCCACAAACCAAGGTACAAAAATTGAGTTCCTATCAAAAATGAACGTAAATTAAGGTTCCAAATTTTCATACAAATTGTAACACCAGAGGAGAAACCATGTTTTGTGGACAAGATTTACCTCTTTTTCCATCTCCTTCCCACTTCCTTCAGCCCCACAACATACCCCAAATTGAGGATACCACAGTCCCATTGATTCTCTGGGACGTTAGGACCTTAGATGAATTAAATAATGTAGATACGTTACTGAGACACCGCGCGTGACTGTACGAAACTAAGCCGACGTGGCATACCTGAGATTTACTGCGTTTAGTCTCGCACAAACATTCGTTTGATGAACAAGCTGTCACCAGCTGCCACAAACGCATCGCTGTAAGCTCTTTTCTGAGATAAAATGCCTTCCTGTGCTTTTGACAAGTGTAAAAATCATTCGGGAACAAAAAACAAATCTCATGGAGTTTTTTTTCATGCGAAGTACACACAAATCACTTATTGATTGCAATTAATACATTTATTCAAATAAGTGAGATAGCGAATGCAGAAATACATAAGTGTGTGGAAGACAACCTAGCGACAGTACACGAGTACGTTGCATGCTACTTCGCTCGTAAGTTCGTTAGGGAAGAGAGGGCTTGTAATGCGGAGAATGTAACGCGGGACGTTCATATAGCTATCTCATTCATACACACATATTCTGCTTGGTATGGCTATCCTTTTCATGCTTTCAGAGCATGCCATATTTATCGTTCAATTTGTATGAATATGACGTGTCTTGTATTTTATGTCTATGGTTAGGACTATAAAGTTTCACCCTTCTATCTTCATTAAAAAAATCATATATCTCACGGTGTGCCATGGTGATGAGGGTCTGAAATATTGAAACTATTAAATACCAAATTATACGCCTTAGAAAAAACATACAAGACGAAAAATTATTGTCATGGTAGGGATTTAAAGGCTCATTTCGTTGGTGTCTCACTTGTTCGTCGGTTTGCTGTTGTTCTCCAAGTAATATAAAATTAAGTGTGGTAATTTGTTTCGTTAACCATATGACTATGAGAATAATCAAGAACTTCCACTTCAACTACATCAATCAGTGAATGGTTTCCCATTTTCCTTTCATTCCAATAATCTTTCCACGTCCATAATTAGACACTTCCATCGAGTAGTATAGTTTATCGTTTTACAGTCCACTATTTCCCAAATTCCTCCGAAGCTGAAAACACATTTGGCGTTTTTATCGCAGCTTCAGGTCCAACATAGTGAATGGTTCGAAACAGACGACTGCTCTAATCATTGAGTTATCATTGTTGTGATAGCTCAGTGATTAGGGTAAATATCCAACAGAAAAATCCGGTTATGTACTGAAACATGTATAGATTTTTCCGTTATGTTGATTGATTTTAAGCCGTGTTACGCTTCCTCCTCCTTCAAGCCAACTTTTCGAACCGCCTTATAGTGTCCATCATCAGGGCAGATGTGTGTAGTGAATTTTCTGTTTTCAATTTCTATAACTTCCCTCATGATCTATGGAGCTTTGAAATATCCATTTAATTGTCAAGAAAACAAGAAGAATGCCATATTGTTTTGTACATATTTTTGAATTATTCAATAAGAAAGAAAAGTGTTGAAACTCAGAAAAAAGTCGGGTAGTAAGTGCTAGTAATGTATAAACAAACTGATTTCTATTCAACACTTTGTTCTAGATATTATCTTCTGATGGCATATTACCGTCACATCTTGTACAACGACGACAAAGTGGAGAGATATTTAGACAAATGCTTGGCAGCCGGCGCCGAGTTGCATGTTGAAATTGTCGATGATTGGGTTCAGCACGCTAAAAAGGTTTCCTATGATTTGTAAATATTATGAAAGTTCTTTGGTATGGTATATTAAATGGTATGTATGGTGTAGATCCATCTGCACAGATGAAATTTCAGCCATATATTACAGATAAGCGAACAAACCCTCATTTCCCATAGTGACAGACAGGAGACTTGGATAATAGAGGACTTATGCGTGTAGGAAAATTGAAACATAACTTTTAACACTAGTTGGTAGTATCCTGCCAGCGGCAACTAACCCATCCAGCACACCACAGGAGCTGATTCCTAGGAGCTACTGTTTGACGACTTGTTTTAATTTTTCAGGGATGGAACAATACTCTGAGCCCGATAGAAAGAGACCACTGGATGGCTCACTGTGAAGCTGGTTCAGAAATCCTTTACGGCGGGTTGGACTCTTCTAACACTATTCCCTTTACCTTTCCATCGCCCAAACAGAGATTTCGTTAGTACCTATTAACAACAAGAAAAGCTGTCTATGCCCTACCTTATTCAACAGTGTATTCTATAGGTAATAAATTGAAACGTTTAATAAGAAAATCTTTTATTCAATAAAAATAAAAACATTACAATTCATAATTTTTTACATCCACTTAATTACATATCATGGTTTATCTTATATACTCAACTCAGATCTTACTAAATATATATTGTATATTATATCAACAATATAATGATTAAAAATTTATAAGCATGATTAGGTATAAACAAGACAGAAATAGCGATAATATCATAAATTTTTTGAATAAATTACTTTTTTTCACTTTTCATTTCTGTACAAGTAAAATGTTATATAAAAATAAAACAATCAAAAGATCACATTGCAAAATCAGCAAAACATAACATAAATTAGAATCCATTATTTTATACAATACAAATTCAATCTAAGGAATGTTTATTTCAAGAATGTTCAGCTGAAGGGGAGTAGACCAGGCAGATCCTTGACAAATAAACTTATCGAAGAAGCTGATACTCCGTTTACTTTGGGTTACGTGATATTTGACAATATTTAGACTTGACTGGAAAGAGGCCAATGCCGAGACAGTACTTCCCTCGAAGTTTAAAATAGTAAACAATGACAATAAATTGTTCTTTACACATTCACACTACCAGCAGATGATAATCAAACAATCAGTGGTCACGAACATTTCAAACAAGTCAGGCAACTACTCAATATGGGTAGAAAACCCACAGCGGGAGCTAGTGGGATTACTAACAAGATACTGCTGTCTCAAGCGACACATGCAGCTGCTGGGAGTGGGAGGCGCCCGTATATTGAGGATGAAGAAACACAGATTTATTTATAGTGCCAATATCCTGCCTTGATAAGGAGGCTCAACACACCCGGAGAGTCGCGCTGTGGTACCAGGATCATTGCTAAACACCCAATGACAACTTGCTGAACTTTATTGACAATGTCAATGGAGTAAGGTAAAACATAGCTGAAGCACAATGGCCTATGACCCGAGTGCTTACAGGAGCTGTACTGACCGCCTCCAAATCGACAATAATTAATCTATCTTATTTGAAAGCCATACATTTATATCAGAATACGACATGCATTTATATTTAATTTTTAAAGTCTTGTTCCAAATGCCTTCAAACAACTGCTTTGAAGACGACTGGCTCATTGAACCATCATACAATCAACTGAACATTTTCAATTCTAAACACAGTGGTGGGTCTCAGGTAACACAATAAGGTCCACAATAAACGTCAATTATAAGAGGGATTGAATATTGAAAGATCTCCCAATCACATAAGAGCTAACTTTGAGGCATTTCAGTTTGGCTCAAGTTTCAGAGCATCTTGCCCGTGCCATATAACCATTTAAATTTTACTACACTGTTTAATATTACTAATTTTTAAACTATCATTACGTGGCGGAAATCAATTTTAACCTGTACTTATGCTTAAAAACCTTCATAACTTCAAATTGTATCAGTTGGAAACATGCCTGTTGCATGGTGATGTTGATCCGATCTTAAATAAATAAGAGGAACTAAGTGATACAGGTTTTTAATCATAAATACAATTTGCACAATTTTCATTTTATATTTATAAGAACGGTTACATATTATTTACAGAGCAAAACAACAACAGCGATATACAAAAGAACACATACAAAATAAACATTACAAAAATACACAAACACGTCATCATTTTTCAACGAGTGAAACTGTTTGAAAGAGTTGAGTTTGAGAGAGTTGTGTAGTGACTGCTCCCGGGCCTCAAACCCTTAAACTCGGGCGAGTTGAATGCGTTTACTATATCTAAATAGAATTGCTTCTGATATAGATATACGAGGCCTGTTCAAAAGAAAAGGTAAATTTTGAATTTTCGCGGGCTGTGTACATTCGATTATCGATTTTTTTTTGTTATGTTGGTACACATATGCTTATCATATGTTAACATTATCAGCCATTTTGGATTAATGGTTTGTTTTTGACAACTGAAAAGGTTAGTCACGTTTTTGTGTGTTCTTTGATTTTTTACTTTTGAAAAAAATGGATCAAAGAATATGTATTAAATTTTGCGTTAAAAATAGAATAAAGTTCTCCAACGCACTTAAAATGTTGACTGTGGCATTCGGCGAGTCTACTTTGTCTCAAAAAAGTGTTTATAAGTGGTACGGGCGCTTTACAGAAGGCCGAGAAGATGAGCGTCTTGGAGTTGTAGAAAAACAAATCATGGATTTTATTCTTTGATCCAAATCTTCTTCTAATCCAAAATGGCTGATAATGCTAACATCTGATAAACATATGTGTACCAACATAACAAAAACAAAAAAAACGATAGTCGAATGTACACAGCCCGCGAAAATTCACCTTTTCTTTTGAACAGGCCATGTATTTCACGTCAGTGAGAGATTAAAAAGGAAAATCATTTTGATTCTTAAAATAATTCCTACCCATTGACACGACCTTTACCACTGCCTGCATATAGCTTCTGTTATAACAGTGTAAATTTAATTTCACACGATATAATAATATATGTAATAAGTAATGTTTGTAATGTACATACAGTCGAACTTGGTTATAGCGACATCACAGTTATGATCAATCAATCATGAGGTATGGTACAATAAAAGATTCACTAATGCCACGTCGGACATTTAGAATTTCTTTTGGCAAATGGGCGTACGAAATGTGTCGCTAGCCGCACGAAATAGGCCACGGGTTACGCATCACCGGTTTATGACGAGTAATATTTTACAACGGAAACCAGTCAAAATCAGGCAAATTAGTGATATGATCGACAATTGGACGTAGTTATGCAGAAAGCATCGAACCCCAAAAAGATGAAACTAAGAAAAAGGCGTTTGAAAATATGACAACAAAAAAGCATTAATATGCATAATCGACATTTGTAAAGTGAATATTAGTGTTTTTATTTTTTTATTTATGAGAATTATTATTAATGGGTAATTTATAATCTATCAATGTATTTATTAAAAAGTACATTGTATTTCTTATGTTACCCTACATTTTAATGTTTTTAAACTTAAATTTAAGTCAAATATCTACAAGCTTGGATGTTTCCAGCATATAAAAATCTCGTGTTTATCTATAGGAGAACATGTAAAACTCGATTTTGGCAAGTTGTGGGTTGGACGCTTTCTGCATAACTACGTCCAATTGAGATTTTGATATACATATTTTTTTAAGGTTTTATATGTAATATTTTGAAGAGATATGCATATTGGTGTATATATTGATATTTGGTAGGCACATACTTTAAAAAAATCTATTTCTCATATAACAAGTAATGGCTATAAGGATCAAATTTACTCGGTCTTCTCATGCTCGTCATAACCAAGTTTGACTGTATTTCAAAATTACTCTTACACTGAACGCCTTACTTATTAGATTTTTCCGCGCCGGTTCAGCGTTGGTTTAGTTACACCGGACGCAGGCCATTAAAATAGATGCATAAGCCGTGGTTATAAGGCAAGTTTTTCGCTATTCCGACCTTACACCACGCCTAACATTAACACCTCGTTTATAAGTAAGAGAGTGAGAGTGTAGAGCAGGATAACAAATATAACTTTTTTTTTTAAATAATGCCAACATGAAAAATCCCATGACAAAAATATAAGCTTCTCTTGTAACATTACATTTAGATTTTAAGTCTTAATATGTCACAAATAATTTAATTAAAATTATTTTTTAACTATAGCTATGTTCTTAAACTTTACCCGGTCTACTCGCATCTTTCAGTACCTATTTGCACGAATTTCAAGCATAAACGTAAATTCTGTACAAGCATTTGACTAACAAAAATGTGTTATCATTATACTTTACATAATGGCTTTGATAATTAATAAACTTAAAGGTTTCTTATGTAAAATAGAACACATTGCAAGAAGCACACAGAAACCATTTATTTTATTTCTTATATGTATTAAATAATGTGTGTCTGACATATGTATATCTAATTTAAAATATATATATGTTACGTACTATTCAGTTAAAACTTACAGAAAAAATTGTTATGAGGGCTTTTAAACATGCTTACGGGAATCAGATAGGAAAATATGTGACAAAATATTATATTTACGGTAGCAAGCATAGAAATGTGATTACAAATCGGAAAGAGATAATTGCATTAAAAAATAATGAATTAATTATACCCTTTAATTTTTTTGTCTACCTTTGTAAGGTCTTACTCGAATAAGGAGACCAGTTTCATCGAGACTTTCAACATGTTAACATCTACTGCACTGATTTATTTAAATTTTAATAATAAATTATTAGTGTTGCATTAATAAAAAAACATATCGCCGCTGGAAAGGCAAAAGGGCTTGAGCGACGCTTTGGTTAAAAATGAGTTAAATATGCAATTTTGATGGGTTCTTTTTTTCTGCATCAAATTCTCTGTTTGATTCTGAGCTAAAAATATATTAACACTTAATAAAATTGAAAAACGGTTCTGTAGCATTGTCGCTTTGATTATTATAAAGAAATGTTATTTTTTAAACTAGGAACAATTTGAAACAATTATCTCTAAATGTATCAGCATATTCACAAAAGAAAAGTGCATTAAACGTTAAATCAACTTTCCAAGAAATAATTTAAAATGAAGGAGATTGCTGCCTTTGCTTCTAAGCCCCTCAATTTTTGTTGTTGTTTGAAATCGAATTTATTATAGATTTTGTTTAAAGGATGTTACTCGATGATAATAAGTGTAAATGTATCAATAAATCACAACAAAATCTGATATATTACAAATAAAGTGATATTTTTAAAACTGAACACCTTTCTGCACTCGCTACTGTATGAGATAATTGAAAGAATGATGCAGAGATTCAAGAAGTCATTCAATTTCATTCACAACAAAATGGTTCCTAAATCATACATCTCAGAATCAGAATACCCATTAGAGTCCTAACCTCTTAATCCTCACAAACAAGTCCCCTCCAGTGATGATAATATCATTGAAACAATATTAAGAATCATATGTATTAGATAAACACAGCAGGTCTGAAGGTTTACACAATAGCTTAGCAATTAGAGCAGACACGCGGATAGCAGAAATCCCTACCGTGGCCATGTTCTTTTTTTCTTGTGTTTTACATGGTTTAATATTGTTTCAATATGTATACAAAACCTTCTCTCACTTTTGGTGATGAGGTTGGCGATACTAAAATATACCCCATCTTTTTATTTAGGGTCCGTTTTAGCAAACAGTGGGGTAATAATGATAAATAGAGACCGGTAAATTGTGAAGTAGCTACTCACTCAACTTAACTTTAACAAAGTGATTTAGAGATTTAGTTTGTCTCTGGTTCCACAAATTCAAATTAATTTTAAAATTAGCATACTTATAATTTCATTCTCATCACAATGGTTCCCGCATAGGTTTGTCAGTTCGGGAAAAAATTCATGATATTTCTAAGATTTTGCTCTTTTCAAGCTTGAAGTAAGAACTCTTTCATACATTTTGGCAGGGGCAGGAATTTGACTGACTGGAGATCCACATACTGAAGAATCGCATCACGGCACACGTTTTGAAGAGATTTTACTGAAAGGAAATCGAACATTATTACAAAATATATTTTTATATCCCTGTTGAAAAGTTGTGTTTGATGTCAATGCACAATATTCTAGATGTAATTTCAGTGTAGAATAAAAAATCTATTTTTAAGTTTTTGTGTTTAAATTGTAGAGCTCCATATGGAGCTCATAAACTAAAAACTAAAAATAGATTATATAAATATATATATCCTCGCTGGACAGGCAAAGAGCTTAAGCGTCAAAACTGTATATTTAACTCACTTTAGTCAAAAATGAGTTAAATATACAGTTCTGATCAATTTTTTTTTTCAGTTTTTTTTTAAACGAGATGTCCCAGCGGCAGTAGTCAATATGCTGGCTATTTGGTACGGACAACAGAAAAATTACATTCAATAGGCAGGGGCTTCTTCTAGACCCCTATTCCTCAAAAGTGGCATCAGACAAGGAGGAAATATGACGCTTACTTTATTTAATGTATACATAAACGACCTCTTACAACAACTCAACGACACGAGGATCGGTTGCCATATCTCTGGACAAGGAAGTAATAATATCAACTACGCAGATGACATGGTGCTACTGGCACCCTCTATTAATGAGATGAGACGACTTGTGCAAATATGCGAAGTATACGCAAACTCGCATTAACTTGTTGTATAACCCTAAAAAGTCCGTAATCGTCGTATTCAAACACAATAAGGAGCCACAACATATTCCGCCAATCTGGCTAGAAGGTAACAAACTGCTTGTGGCCTCACAGGTTAAAATATCTGGGAGATATCCTTACAGATGATTAGAGCGATATTGCAGATATAGAACGACAAAGAAGAGCTATAAATATACAGGCCGGAATGCTCTCAAGACAGTTCTACCACTGTGTGACGATGTCAGGAAACTGCTTTTTAAGATGTACTGCACTGCCCTATATACATCTGATCTATGTATACAGTACCCAACAGCGCAATGGAACAAGTTGAGGGTTTGCTACAACAATGCCTACAGGCAACTTCTGCAACTTCCAAGATTCTGCAGTGCCTCTACAATGTTCACCGAAGGGAGGGTGCACTCATTCATCGCCTTACTTCGCCACTGACTAGCCAGCTTATGGGACAGGTCACGGAATTCAACCTACGTCATTGTCGCAGCTGCATCTGAATGACTCAGCTCTCCTCTCAACGAGCGATGGATGGAGATGATGCGGAAACCACCTTGAAGCACGTTCGATTAAAGTTATTTTTATTATTATGTTTAATTTTTTATTTATTGCATAATATGTATTACAAGTCTTACTTTTGTTTTATGTACTGTTATATTTTGGTTGTATTATTTTTAATTTTTATTTTTAATTATGGAATGTATTGCATTGCACTATACCTGTATACCTTCTGGAATAAAATTACAATTATGGATTTTGTAGGTAATTCGGAGGGTTCCATAAAATACCGTGTAAAAAAAAGGTATAAAGGAAAATGGTAGATAGGTTTTACTGTAAATATCACTCCAGGATATCAACAAATAAAACATTATTGTGTATTCCTACCTTATTATTCCCTCATATCCCTCCGCGCGCACTGAATAGTGTATAAACAGGGGTGGGGGAATTCTAAAAACGGATATTACCATTCCACATTGTCGACAATGTCTATATCAAAACCGCGTAAAAAAGAAAAGACAAGACTATGCATGTACAGTCAAACAGAATTGACTGTAAATGCATATTTGGCCTTAGCTGTCACATCTTTTAAAATGCGCTTTCATTTCCTGATGGAAATCAGCACTGAAAAAAGCAGCCAACATATTTTTCCAGTGCAGTATCACATTTGGTAGAAGGAAATCAAATAGTAGAGATTAAAAAAACATTTGAACTACTTAGATGTATTGTAGATAAAGTGTAAAGCTTATTGACAATTAGTTGAGTGGCTATAAAAAGAAAATACAAACTAAAGACTGAATGAAGAGTTTAAAAGGGGAATCGGTGAGAACTTACCGCCATAAAGCTGGATAATCTTTACTTGTTTGGTGGTACCGTAAACGTCAACAACCGCATGTAGCGGGCCCTTCTTGTATGGAATATCTTTAGTGCAGGGACCTTGATCTTCTCCATTTATGATGAAATGCATTTCTGCTAAATCATTTTCATCACCTTTCTGCTTTCTCAGTGGCACAAAGAATACTCCGATTCTGCTGCCCGTGTCAGTGGGGAGGATGTCTTGCGGCATGCCGCTCTGCGTCAGGGGCTTCAAGACCAGCTTGGATATGTAACCCCTCGGAGTTCGCACTCCATGCCCGTCTCCCATGACAGACTGCCTACCATCACTGTCTACCCTCTGCGACTTTCCTTGGTTGACTAGTTCAATCAATAAATTGTTCTGAGTTTTAGAGATCGGGAATATCCAAGATGTACCCATGTTGGCTAGATCCGGCAGGGCGTACTGCGGCAGGCCGCGGTCCCCGATCGCCGCAGTCTGCGGATCTATCAGCGTCAGGCCCAGCCTCATATAGCCACTCCATCCCCTCTCGTTCATTTCTATCTCGACTAGAAATATCTCCCCGGGCAACAGAGGCTTCTCACTAAAAGTCAAAGCATTTGCGAAACTCGCTTTTCTATACGCAATTGTGTTGTCTTCTCGGAGAATAATGTTTGACCCATGAAAGGGATGGAATCTTGACAACATCTTAGTTGTTTAACAGGACGCACAGCACTATATATATGGAAATCGTTTGCGGAGTGAACTTATTTCATACATGTTATACAAATTAAACACAAAATCACTGCACGATTATAAAAAAAATGACGTTCCCGAATAGTAAATATTTTGATTTTTTGCTTTATCTGTGATTTCGAAACCAACGAAAAATAATTTTATGGCTGATAGATAGATAGTGGTAAAAAAGAGTTTCATGGAAAAATATTATTTTCGGATGGCAACTTTTTTTTTCAATAACCATAGATATTGGTTATATACATATATTTCATTCCGAACATAACCTAGACTTTTTCTTTTGACAGTTCATCTCCATTTCGTAGGTTTTTCGTGCTAAATACCAAAAAAAAATTTCCCTCTTTATTTATTACTGAAGTTGAAGAAAATCGTTTCAAAATGAGGGTTGGCGCCGTATTATTAAGACAAAGGCCTCGACTGCCACAAAAAGATGACCAAATTCCATTTGTGGCAATACTACCTCTATCCCTTAAAAATTCAATTTCTGGCAAAGAAAACAGAGCAAGTCAGGTAGCCTGCCTCGAGGAAATGGCTGTTATGTTTTCATGCCTAAAAGCCAACGAATTTAACGAGTCTCTGTGTCCCAAAGAGGTTGGCGGATTCCAGAAGTGCTATACCATGCACAAGCAGTCTGAAAGTGAGAAACGTGAGCTGAATAAGAAAGGTCTCCTCATTCCTGGAGAGAGGAAAATGAAATTCAAACAAGTCAATCAAGTATTGAAGGACTACCCAGCTGCGGTAACCCACAAGTAAAACATTATGGAGTGATGTAGGTGAGAGAAGTACACTTTTATAATCACTCTTTCTTAATTTAACCACATCAGAATAAAATTACTGCTATAAGTATATATTTATGTAGTTTCCATAATCATTTTGGAAAGTTTATGTAATAAATAATGGTTTAAGTTTATGGTTACTTGACATCATTATTTAACTTTGAATGCACTATTACAGTGCATTATATCCTTTCCTGAGGTTTTCCCATAAATTACTAAAATTCAATCAATCTGTTACTAGCCTCAAAAAATGATACAATAATGAATTAAATAATTGTTTAGACTTCATCTTTATTGTACTGAGTAGAGATGGTGGTAGAAGCGAAAGAGGAGGAAAGTTATTATCTATAGGAGGATTATCACCATCAGTGATAGGGTACCATATTCTGTGTTTTGATTCAATTAGACAGCGCAAGGCTGACTGTGTTGGCTAGCTGGTCGGCGAGCGATTGCAGCACCGGTGGCCAGGTGGTGGGAGTGACGAATACGGAAACATTGTTTTGTTATAAAAATGTGACGAATATCGAATTTTAAGTTCCACTGTGGTTGTAAAAGGGTTTTAGTGTATATTTTTTTAAAGACTAATGATTAAGTTTTCAAAATGATTTGGAATAATACTTAAGTACTGTATTATTTATTTATTACACTTTATATATTTACATATTATACAATTTAATTACATAATATGATAAATGCGACCTTATTGCCAGGTGGAAATTTCTTCAAAGAAACCATTTTTTTTTATAATGAAATAATTTATTTTTACAGGTATTTCGGAGAAATTCAAAACCAAATAAAAACGCGGTGAAAATAAAGAGTTATTTTAGAATAATACCATAATTTTCCAAATTTTGTGACTGGGTTGTATTTAGTACCGGCACAAAGTAAACCTAAACCTTTTTATCAAAGTTTGAAAATTATGGAGTTGTCCTAAAAAAACATTTCAGAAAATGCTGTTTGAAAGAAATCACAAATGGATACTATTTATTAAAGAAACTGATCGCATTGTAGGTTAGTTTGATACAGCTGTACATATTGGATTATAATATGTATGGGTTTATAAATAAATTAAAGATAAAATTCATTTCAAATAGTTTTATTTATTTAAAATATACATAATATTATTACTTCTTTGTCAAGAATATGAAACACTGTTAATATTGAACACAGAGGGACAATCGACACAAGCGAGGAGACAAGATAGAGGCTTGACTTGAGGAAAAATGTTATGTAATTTGCAGCTTTTTAAATTTATAGATCAAGCTGACTATTTTCAGCAAGCAAAAAGTCATTAATTTCCATTATGACTTATGTATTTTTGGCATGCAAAATTATTTCCATTATGAGTTATGGAGCTTTGATATATCCACTTAACTCCAAAATAAATAAGACAAGAAACCACATTATTTAATTTCAATCTCGGGGAAAGTCAGATAGTAAAACTAATCATGTGTACAAAATATGATATGTAGTGTAAAAATGACATTGTTCAGTGAATAAACCTGTTTTCGAGGAATTTACCTAATATTTAAATAGGAATTATTTGTAATCTTAATATTGGAACTGTTTGAAATCTTAGTATAGGATTGTTTCATCAGATCTCCAGTTGTAAATACATGATTATGATGCATTCCAAAACAATAAAAAATCAATACACAATTAGTGCAAAAAAACCATCGGGTTGGTGAAATTTTATGCCCACAGACTTATCCTTGATTTGTAGAAAACATGTAAAAGGGGATCGACAAATGGGATCGGCTTAACGAAAGGACAGTCAGACGGTCGAGCCTTCCGGCGTGGTTGCTTCAGCTATTAAAAATGAAATCGGATATTCTATGGGCAACTTATATACATTGATTTTATAATTATTCCTATCCAAATAAAGTAACACTGCTATACAAATTACTGAGAAAATGTTAGACAACAATGATAATGCCCATTTTTACAAAAACTTTAGTAAACGTAATTATTATCTAAAAATAAAACAATCTTATATTTCATATTACACCGCTTTAATTGGACGTAGTTATGCAGAAAGCATCCAACCCCAAAGAGACGAAACTGAGAAAAAGGCGTTTGAAAATATGACGATAAAAAAACATTAATTAATATCAGTGTTTTTTTTCTTTATGAGCATTATTGTAAATAGGTCATTTATAATCTATCAACGTGTTTATTAAAAAAAAATATTTCTTATGTTATCCTATAATTTTTTATGTTTTTAAACTTCAATTTAAGTCACCTATTTGCAATGTGCGTTAAAAAAATAAATACCCAAAAATCTATAGCATTTGGAGCTTGGATGTTTTCAGCAAATAGAAATCTTGTATTTATCTATAGGAAAACATGCAAAACTCGATTTTGGCAAATTGTGGGTTGGACGCTTTCTGCATAACTACGTCCAATTTATACTAATGCTGATTAGGTTTTGCTTACTACCGTAGCTTCATCAGGGCAGTATAACAGTAACTATCATATTTATTAGTATAATTGTTTTATTTTTAAATTTCAATGTCACACCACAAAGTGTTGGCTTCATATAAAAACATAATTATTATCTTTTAATATCCTGTATTAGTTTAAGGTTAGTATAGATCTGTTAATCCACCGTGGAGCAGCAAACTGATAGCATTGAACCCGCTTAACAAATATTTTTTCATCGTCAGCTGCTCTTGAGGCGTAATACTTTGTTAATTCTTCTATAGCTTTGTCTTCCAGCTGAAAAGAAAAAACACATCAGTCATAAGTATAGTCAGGCAGCAAAAAAATCACCAGAGTCAGCTGAATTGATCAACAGCCGCTTTCACCAGTCAGACTGAGCCATTGTTGTTTTAAAAATTGGCTTAAATGCAGAAATTTTCGCTCAGTTTTGATTAGTGGAAATGACTGTTACTATCGCTCATCTCAAGGACTATTGCTTCAATACACTCCTGACTGTTAACAGGGATAGTTCCAAGACTACAAATGTTTAAATTACTTAAATAGGTAATTAGTAGAAAGTTTAATTTATTCACCTGCGTCATAGCTAAAGGTTTTGTCATCATCTTTGTGAAGTTCTCCTTTTGTTTTCTTTCATCTTGAATAATGTCAGAAAAGGTAATTTTGGCTTCCTTCGGTTTGGTAACTGTCATGTTGGCAGCTGGCTGTTCTATTTTTTGCCACGGGTTCTTCCGCACCTGGTCCGGCGCACTGGCCGAGGCGTCTGCCGTTTGTTCGCCCCACAGGGACTTCTTCATATTGAGCTTATCCAACTGCTCGGCCAAGGAGCAATCTCTACCCTCCAAGGCCAACTTCTTTCTTTGCTTTTGGGACAACTTCGTGTTTACGACTATCACATTCAAAGTTGTCTGGGGACTACGGCTCAAGATCTCTTGCGATTGACCGCTTTCAAAATCCCATTGAGAAGTCGGTGACGAGGATGTCCTCGGTGATCCGAAACTGTCGTTCCTCGAAATAGGGCTTTGAGCGAGAGGACTGCTCGCCGATAAACTTGCATCATAATAGTGATCTTGCTTGACAAGTTTGGTAAATGATTCGGAGTAGCACTCTAAGATGCTCGAGTTTTCTTTGGCCGCATTGATGACCTTGAGTCGAGCCTCCACTAACTTTTGCGGTTTCTTCACTTTGACCCAACCGCTGCCTTTCGCATTAGCATCTTCAGTGTTGGATATTTTGCTCAGAGAGAGCATTACATCCTCACATCTATCGTTAGACAAGTCTAGAGAAGCGACCGAGCTTACGGACTCGTTGCGTTTCCTCGCCTTTTCACTTTCAGTGAAACTGATATTCCTGACTTTGGTTTTTTTCTTTCCGCTGCCCGGAACTGCAAAGTCTCTCTTGACTTCATCAAAAGCTTCTTCTTCATAGGTCTCGTCTAAGTTTACGGGGAAATTATTGGCACTCAGAATGACGTTTTCATCACATGGAGCTTCAGAAAATGGGGTGATGATCCTACTGCACATGGCAGGATTGAAATCCGCGTAGTATTCACTCAATTGCAACAAGAGTTCTGGCGACACAGTTTCCAAAGCTTTGGTTTCAAGTAAAGTCGGTAGATTCAATGAGATATATTCCATGCAACACTTTTTAAGCTGGGGACAATTGCACGTGCTGGCCAGTTGAAATATTTCTGGGACGTTTTTCAATGTCAGCAGTGTGGAGAATGTCACTTCACACATTTCCCTCAAACGGGATATAAAGAGTTGGTCAGAAATGACCAGCATATTGCACAGGAATTCAAGATCTTCAGACTTGGCAAGTTCGGGGCATTCATCCGTGTACAGGAAGTTTATAATAGGTTCCAGTATGGAACTATGTATCGGTAAAGAAATTGTTGCATTTGTGGAACTCTGAAACACAGAAATCATCATACATATGTATCAGAGGTTTCCATAATGATGAGGGAGGTACATACACATATTTAGAAATATTAACAAACGATTTTTGTACTATCTCTCAAGGAACAAAAGAAGCCAATTTAACTTTCAATAAATTAAATAATGTTGAATCCTTTTCTTGCCAACATCATCGACAATTAGTTCAAAGTAAAAATGGATAAGAAAATCTTTTAAATGTTTTTCACATTTAAAAGATTTGAAAGGAAAACAAGATTATGTATTACTTATTTGAAGATATTAAAGATTTTCGGTAAAAGAAACGAATTGCAAATTCACTTGACAACAAAATAAAAACTTGAGTTATCAACAAACAAACTGTGTGAAGACACCATTGAAAAATAACAATACAGAATGTTGCATCCGAAGCTGCGATAAACACCGAATGTGTTTTCAGCTTCAGATGAATTTATAATAATGGACTGTAAAAACGATAAACTAAAATACTACTTGATGGAAGTGTGATTATATATGTGGGTAGATTAAGGATTCACTAAGCCAATTCACTCACCAATGAAGTTATGTTTAGAATTCTTGAAATCTTCTTAAAACACTTGTATTAATATATTATATATTCTTAATTTCCACTTTATTTATACACATATAACAATTCGAAACCAAATTTAGGATGAAGGTTAAGTCAACAAAAGTGGCTTAAAACAAAATTATTTTTTATTTAAAAATATTATATATTCTTAAGTTACGAAACCAAATTTATTTTTTAACTTAATATTTTGGGAGCAACAAAACCGGCGACCAAGAAGCAAGAGCACCAACAAGCGACATGTTGTTCATCAAAAACTTCTTCTAATGTCACGTGTTTCGATCAGTGTTGTTGAATACAAAATCAAATGGCGAAAAGGCGGGATAGGTAGGAGCTGGATGACAAACAAAAAGGTGAGAACCTAACAAATTGTCTATTTGAAATCCAGCACAGAATGTTCATTTGTGGTGCTTCTAGATTAAATATCAATTCATGGATGGATCGAAAAGTCACGTTACCAATGTATGTAGCTACTTTTAAATATCTTAAAATCTTAAGTAAATAACCAATAATACAAAAGTGCATGAGTATTTACCTCCGTCCAGCTGTGGGCAAACATTCCATTGAAATACTCCAACCTAGCGGCCAGAATACACCGGTGAGCCTCGATGTAATACTTGTCCTGGCATTTGATGGTCGTATCCCATAACTCTGTCATATTCGTTCGCTCAAATCCAAACTTGGGAATCTTTGCTTTCTTCTCATCTTCTTTTACCATCACACGTCCATTAGAATAGCTGAAAATAATTTTTTTAAAAGGTATAGATATCAAGACAGGGAATCTATCAAACTGATTTTCTCGTTATTGCAGTCAAGAGTAATTTAGTATCTAGAGGCACCAGACCAAAGATGGCTCCCAAATTCAACAGTCGGGCACTCTTGCAATTTGTAGTGTATTGTTTATTATAGTATCTATAGGCTCTGTACAATACTCCCAGCTTCTGAGAGACTAACCCAACTCTTGTTTCGAAGGAGCCCCCGCGCCTGACCTGGTGACTTTAAAAGTTACACCGAGCATGTTAATGGAGGCTTGTTAGGAAGATTACATCCGTTAAAGAAAACTAGATTATCTTTTCGACCCCCTTTGCTCATAATCAGATACGATTGGGTCTGTGAAACATTTAATTCGATGAGGCTATTCTTCTACTACAAGAGGAGCTTTCATCCATTTTCTGCTTCAATGCACTTCGAGTCATTGAAATTTCTGTGGCTTTAGTTGTCAAACAAAACAATATTATGGTCTGTATTATTTCACATTGGTTGTATAATTTGTGGTGGGATATAAACGGTTTTCATAAACGCCAAGATCTAAAACATTTAAAAAAAATACTTTCTGCAGTAAAATGTATTTGAAAATAAGCTTACTAGTATTGAGACAAAATCTTGTATAGCGATGTAACTTGTAATTTCTTTGCAGCTTCTTGTAAAAGTCGGACTGGATCACAAAAATTACTATTCGTGTTAATGTTGTCATTCTCTATTTTTGATTTATTCTGTTTCGTCTTTTTATTGTTGGCTTTCTTTGTTTTATTCTCCTTCTTGTAGGCCTCGAATGCTAAATAATAAATAAAATATATTAGGCAACAAAATATGTACATGAAAATGGACAACGATAATGAATCTATATCAAAGTAAATAATGAAATATTATAACAGAATTGGGGTAATTTTACCCTTTTTTTTAGATTCATGTAGTTATTCAAATTAGATTTGCACAATAACCGTATTTTTATAAATTGTGTTATTTTGCATGTACTTTGGGGCGATTTCAGACATTTTAATATCTGAGACTTTAGACACATAGAATAGGTATCATATTTTTAAAAAGTTTCTTTATTAATTTAACAAACTAGGCTCATGATGTCCATATCATGATCCGATATCTAGTTATTATAATCCAAATATCTTACCGGAAATATCATCAGCATTGTCGATTATCAACTCCCCGCTAACACCATTGTTGTTACTTTGATTATCCTCTTTGGTAACACTAGACTCCCTCTTGATTTGTATTTTACACGGCCCAGTATTAATGAGATCACAAGTACCAGTATACAGATACTGTAAAATCTGTTTCATGATTGTAGGATGGATATTGTCCACTTTGATGGTTAGCTTTTCAGATCTGTCCATAATGCTTTCTGTGTCTTTAATTTCAGAATCTTGCGGGCCGCACAGTTTAGCAAAGAATTCGCTGCCATTTGATATGACGAATTTGTGAGCTGGGAAGGTTTGGTTCTCAACCTGAAATTAAGGTGTAGTTCTAAGATTGTTTTCTACCTTAAGCATAGATGCTGAAATTCAAACATAACATACTTAAAATAAGATAACAGATTTAATTTTTCTATAGTACCTATTCAATGGGAAGCAAGAGAGAAAACAGCTAGTTTAAAAATCAAAGAAACAAGTTTACAGTTGCACATACGTAGTTAACTCTTGAGATGGCTAAAGAGGAACTAAAGAAGCCATGTTTTATGTTGTTTGTCTCGCAATATTAAGTTTGTTTTTATGATTTGATAATTACAAATGGGTATACCTATGAAAAATGATGCACAAATGCATTATCTCAAGGTTTAGGCATTCACAGACTTGAAAACCTAAAAAAAGCACTGATAATTCCAGTATAAGGAAGATTCGCCGCCAGTTGAAGTCATGCTGTTATTAGAACCCCTCTCAAGAGAGGAGATAATTATTTTTTATTTACTCATTATCGGTTTAAGAATTTTTTATTAAAATTAAATCAAATCAGAATTTATAGGTTATAGTAAATAGGTCTAAATAATCTCCAGGGAATCATTTTGCACTGGCATGGCATCCCTAATATCTACACTGGCAACACGGAATAGTTGTGTCAATCTGCAACATCTGTCGACATTGCAACGAAACAAAAATAAATAAAAACTTAGCTTGTAGACCACTGAAGCGGTAAACTGATGTGTTTTTGTGCCCGAAGTAAGTTTAATTTTCCCTTACTTCTGGTGAAATTGATTAAACATTTTCAAATATCGACATTTTTCCTTGAGCAGATAATTAATATTGGCCTGTCTGGGGCCTAAGAGTCGAAAGGGCTTGTGTAGATTGGTGATATCAGTTTTCTTTCAAATCGGCATAGATCACACTTCTTGGAATTTTCTGTTCAGTGTTGTGATTACTAATTAGGTTAAAGTTTGTGGGTTACAAAAGGATTTCAAATACATACATAATATGTGTAATATCATGATATCGGTATAAATTCACACTTCTAGTGATTTTCTGTTCTGGTGTTTTGGTTACTATTTAGGGTAAGGTTTGTGGGTTTCGAAAGGTTAACTAACTAACTAACCATCACGCCGTTTCACTGCAGGGGTAGGCAGAGAGGACGGACCGCCATATAACTCTGTCTTGGCACACACTCCTTGCTTCATTTACATTCATACATCGTCTCATACATACCCTTCTATTATTCTGATTCTTCACCTGACCCGATTCAAGTATTTGATTTACTTGATCGCTTCATGTCTACCTCGGGCGGTTTAAAGGTTTAAAAGGTTTAAAGGTTTCGAAAGGTTTAAAGTACATAATATGTGTAATATGATATTGGTATAACTCACACTTCTAGAGATTTTCCGTTCAGTGTTTTAGGCGGATATTTATCAGGTGATAATGGTAATGATATTGTAAATGTTGAACCTTTAGGATGACGTCGTTGAGAAGATCGAATTCGTCAGCTTCCTCCAGTAACCCAGTCATGTCTGCCTTCATTGTTGACGATGTAATTTGTGGTAGATCTAGAAGTCCGCTGTTTGGTGACACCTGTTATAGTAAAAGAAACTTATATTAAGCGCAAATGGTTGACAACAGGGCTTTGAATATAATGGACTGCTAAGATTTAATAAGAAAATAAAAAAAAAACAACCACCTGGAGCCTGGTCTATGGCATAACCAATTGGGGCATGTTATGAGGCTGAAGGTAGTGTGGAGGGGAAGGTTGGAAAGAACCTGGCTATTCAGATATGATCACCAAACATGGCTAAAGCCATTTCAAACAACATTTTGATTCTGAATGGTCATCTCAAGTTTTTTTTTTACAGTAAAATTCATAAATCTTCAGTACCTGGTTGGATTTTGAGAAAAAAAAGTTAACTTAAGTAAATCAATGCTCTCACCGAGTTATCAGAAGCGACAAAAAGCTAAAAATTTCCCAAACTTGTGTCTCTCGAGTCAAGCCTTCTCCCAAATGGTAAATATACTTTAGATGGCCAAAGCGTCACAAGTCTTCAGAATCAAAGGAGTTTTTTATCAATTTTCGACCCAAGGGTCGCTTAAGTTATTTTTTCTTTCCAGCGTCGATATGTATTATCTGTTCCCTAGAGATACCTTTGTTATTTTGCACGTGCTTCGTGAGTATTGGGACATGTAGCACGTTCAGTCACATGCTAGCTGGATGTTAATAAACCAGGAGACACAAATAAAAACATAACCAACAAACCTGTAATACAGCAAAGTTATTTCCCTTGACATCGCCGCAAATATCAACCGCCCTATGTATATTGGGCAATCTTTTGAGTTTGATCACCATGCAGTCGTCTTTGTCGATGAACTTGTTGAACTCTGACTTGGCGGCGAGGATCTTGTCAATGTCCTTGGAAGGCGTGGGCGCCTTGCTCTGCCTGAACTTCTTGGGGATGATGGTGCCGTGGAAGGCCTCTCCCTGCTTCGTGGTTATCATGACGGACTCCCGGGTGAAAGCGGTCTCCATTACAATGACAGGACGGCTCATGGAGAATACGCACCTAAAAAAAGAACATTTTTAATATGCATCTAGGTTGGGTGTTTCAGACTCTATCAAATTTGATGCATCAACTATTGACAACTAATCGACAATCGGTGCCATTTTAAGTTTTTATTTATTTTTCAAAAACAGTTTTACATCAATACATTGCAAAAGCGATAAAAAAAAACACAAAAAATGGTAATCATAATAATAATAATTATACAAAGATAAAATTCTGGTAAAAATAGCTAAAAATTTGTTTAAAAATAGGTTTTAAATAAGTACATAGCATAGTTAAAATTGAATAGCTAGTTCTTGCTTAAACTTGTCGTAGATCATGTGAAAAATATCCACATTTCCTGCGAGGCAGTTAATGACGTAGTAATTTTTCCAGGAGCATCTAACCATTGGTAAGTTAGCTCTGCACCTGTGAACAGAATCTCTGTGTTGATGGCCTCGCGTGAAATTATCGGGGACAAAGAATCCAATTTCAGCTAGAATATCAGGTATTAATAATACACTGTTCAAGAGTTTATGGACTAAAAGCAGTAATGCTATATCCCTCCTAGAACTAAGGCTGCAGATACTCAGTATTCTTGAGATAAATGCTGTTGGAAACAATGACAATCGAGTGTAGAACGCCCAATCATACACATCTAAAATAAGTGCCAATGGGTATGCATGAAGTATAATAATAATATTTGGATGATTTATATAACGCCGTTTTTGTGAAAAATCACCACAAAGGCACTGTACAGATCTTATTTTCTAGTTGATATTAATTCCTAATTTAAAGAGAAAATATACAGGAACATACGTACCTGGCAGGTCCCATCAGATAGACACACTTATTAACTTAAAATTATAATTATGATTTTTATATTTACATTTACATATTTATTTATTTTTTCCGATTTTAGGGCATGGGAGCGAAATCAAAAATGGACTTTCTGAATTTGTCGTACAGTACAGGATTTGGTTAAAATTTGTTTATCTAAAGGTGATTCGTCGAGAAACAGATTATTTTGAGATTCTTCTAATGAATTTAAGGATATGAGAGTCTGAAAAGGTAAGTTTTCAGTTTGGACCGAAATTCTGTTGGGCTCGTTATACATCTTAGTTTCGGAGGGAGTTTATTCCAAGCCTTCGGACCCGATACTCCAAAAGCGCGATCTCCAAACTTAGTATTTGGATTATATTATGTACTACTTATTATTATTATATAAAAAATAGTATATGGAAGTATATTGACTGCGTTTAGGTCAAAGGCGTTATTCCATTTTTTTTGTGAGTAAACTTCGGCCTAGTGGTTAGAACCACTGTCACATTTTACATTGCAGCAAATCAATGATAAGCACCATTGTGAAATTTTTAACATTACCACTTCAAATAATCGCCCCCGTTAACCACCGGCTGTGGAGGTTGCCCAAACGCTGGTGAGTTAGTTATTTAGTTACAAACCTGATAAGTTGATTGTTTGTATCCTGCCACAGATACACATTGCCCACGGTGGTCAGCAGCAGGACGGACAGCTGCTTCTGATAGTCCGACAGTCTGTCGCCACCGGCCGTCTCCCCCCCCACAACCTTCACGTTCTTGACGTTGTGTTGGCGCGAGGCGATCTTCTTGCACTGGAACTGATGCAGCAGGTACACGTCGCCCTTGTTGGTTACTGCCACCGTGGCGCCGTCACTGACGGCCACGCACTCGATGGTATTGGTGTCATCCTGGCTGCTACTGAACCTAAGCACCTGGAATCATGAAATTTTATAAAAAAATATATTTGATTAGCTGTACTACCCGTCCATGATCTTCCTCAGACAAAGATAAATTTAGTCAATTTTAGACAAGGTAGGGATTTTATTTCCATAATTGTTTATTTATTTCATATACCCCATGAGGCTTGTGCATTTTGTAAGATGGATACATTAATAATATTTTAAGATTTAGATAAACAGAATCAAAAATGACATAATATTGTTGCATAAAAACACTGTCAAGGTATGTTTTATACATCGAATTTCTTTTGTTTAAATGTCAATATATTTGTTTGCTAAAGTATGTTAGGGAAGAATTGTTGAGTTTGCTTGATAATTTGTACGTGAATTTGTGAACGGTGACATTGAAAAAGTTATGTAATTGTTAAATAAAATATTTTATTCCAACATTTTGTAAAATTATCTTAATGATTTTTAAATACGTATGTACGTATATAAACCATAATGGACTAGGAAATAATGTAAGTCGTAAATCTAACAAGCAGTTTTTCATGTCACCTAGAGGTGACGCTATCAGTTGGGAAATGTTAAGATGTTCATCATAAAAGTATTAAGCAAATTAAAAATTAAAACATAGAAATCAATGGAAAAATGTACTTATTTTAAGGGTAACGAAGCTGCATTTTCGTTGTATTTGCGATATATAGCTTTTATTTTAGATTGAGTCTTAGATTCGTAATACTTTGCAGAATTTGGCCCCTGGTGTGATAGACAAAATACAATACATAATAATAATGATAAAACAGAACAACAAAAAATGTATCATACTTTTCTAGGAGTAACCACCGTCCTATCCCCATCTTTGGGGTGCCCCAGCTGTCCCCCATTGAGCCCCCACGTGTAGAGTGCCCGGGAGCTGTAGGCGGCCGAGTGGTAGCGTGCCGCACATACGCCACGGGCTCCCGCCAGCTTCAGCTTGGTGGAGCGAGGAGCCAGCACACTCGGGGGAGGGGGGAGCAGCCCCAGCTGGTGGTGGTCGTTGAGGCCGCAGCTCATTATCTAAAAACATTCATACTATTATGAATCGTATTACATCAATCATCATTTTGACATTGAAGCCGTTTTACACTATACCAATGATATATACTTTAGACATGTTGTATAAGTGGAAAGAAAAAGCACAGTAACGCAATAGGCGAGGCACGGTAACCTCTCGCTTAATAAGCGTAAGGTCTTATTAACAGTAAAAGGCGCGAGGAAGCTCGCAACGATCGCATCTATGTTTTGACATGCGAATCACGAAGTTCACTGCGCGGTCACTGTAAACAAGCACAAAGAAATGAATAGGTTTGATATGTCGCGCCAGCCACCCCGTGCGCAACAGTGAGTCACTGCGAATGAGCACCGAATGTCTATTGTGATATTTTGAGACTAAAGTATATTAAGAGAGTAAAATAAATAAAATTAAAGTTTATTGTTTTTTTTAATTATATTGTCAAAGTTCTCAAGGGACCGGAAAAAAAACTTCTCATGTGGGATAACTTTATATTTGGGTTCGAATGGGCTATTTTTTAGTGAATTTTTTTGAGACCGAAAAAACAAAACTTCTTATGTGTTTGTAATTCTCAACGGATAAAATGCGAACGCTGAAACTCACCGTTCCCGAGGCAGTCAGCAGCAATGTGTGGTCTCTGCCGACAGCAGCTTGAATGCACGTCTCGGGCAGCTGCAGCGCGGTGGGCAGCACGCACGTGGCCCCGCTGGCGGTGCCTAGACGACCCCCTTCCCCGTGGCCGCACGCCCACACACGCCCGCACGCGCCCACAAACACCGAGTGGAACTTGCTCAAGCACACCTGGAAATAACAAAACTTGTCAGACGGGGGAAGCATGTGTAATTGCAAACTGCCTAAATGGCGAGTTGGGCCCTATTGAAAGTAAAAATCATAGCCAAGTGGGTGACCCGGTAGAAATAGCTAGGCAGGAAGATACCTGGCCAACAAAAGTGGGCATCTCTATAATAAACCTGCAGGATGAAAGAGCGTTGAAAGAGCTAATCCCAATTTGGTTAAAAATGAAAATCTCAGGGGTAATGCTCAACAAACACAACAGGTGCACTTGTTTTAGTAAAATTTACATTTCTTTGTAACAGAGCGAATATTTGGGTGAAATCTAAAAATTTTTAGTAAATAATATAATTTTTAAATGTCTAATCCATAGGTTCTCAACGTGGGCGATAACGCCCCCTTGTGGGCGTTTTAAAGACTTTCAGGGGGGGCAGTAGAAGACCCAGATAAAATTAGGGGGCGTTGGAAAAAATGCCACTGGAACAGTCGATATCCTTTGTTCGTTCTTTTCGTGGTTTTTTGGGCGAGGCACCGGTTCCAGTTCTTTTCGTTTTCAAATCTCTACCGACTAGTACTTGTTTTTGGCGAGGAACTTTTGTCGATTTGCTAGTACATTTTTAAAAAACACCAGAAACCGGTTCCAAAAAGAACTGGATAAATAACCGGTTCCTCGGTGGTCACTGGTAACTGGAACCGCGAACGCGACAGATATAAATATTCTCAAAGTGGGCGGTGGGCAAAGAAGGTTGAGAATCTATGGTCTAATCACACTCGACACAGAACCCACAGGAATAAATTCAATATTGAGTGTGCCTCAACATAAGACTGGAAAAGGCTAAATCATAATAAAAAGATATTGAATTACTGTATTTCCCGTCCAAGTGGCTTCAATAAACGATTTATTATTTGTGTTTTCAGGTTAACGCGAAGTTTATGAAAAATCTTTGCAAAGCCTATAATATATACTATGCTACAATTATCGTTATTATACTTACTTGTTTAATGTAGATGTTTTGCTTTGTGAATGTAGTCAGAAGCTCCGGAGTATTCCTCTGGTGCTGAGATCCAGTTCCTGATGTGTAGTTGATGTTGGTCCCCCACACGTACACCTCGCAGGGCACCTGCTTGTTCAGCTCTAGTCTTGGCGGGCGGTCGAGCATGGCGTGGTCGATTGCAGTGAAGTCGTCGTTGTCCATTACGGAGGGGCTAGCTCCTAGAGAAGGAAAAATAATTAAATTAGTTACGTTTTTTCGTGAATACAAGACGTGAGTCTTAACTGCTCGTTGCCAGTGGGAATATGCCATCATATGGCATCGTAAACTCATAAAATTTATCATTATTCTTTAATCACCTTCTCAGTTGACGTTTTGTCTCTTTCAATTAATTAATCTTTTCTCTCAGTTCCTTTGTTATAATTTAAATGTTATTATATTGTTTTCTCATTGTTCTGTTGTTTTATTTTATATTTTGTTCTCTTTCTGTATGTATATATGACTGCACACTTGGTATTTTTTGTTTAGTTTAATTTTGTACCCGGATGATGCTTAGGCTAAGCTAAACCGGTCGGTCATAAAAATTAAAATAATATTTGTGGTCTTATACAAAGTTTATTTTTTTATTTTTTTTATTTCTAATTTTGAAACTGTTAATTCGTGGTCGAACTCCAATTTAATGATTTTAATAATGCCAATTTTAAAAAAAAACCACAAATGCATCTAAAACACCCCGTGTAAACCGTCTCCCAGAGGTAATAAAACTACCCGAATGTATTTTTGAAGGTATGGTAAAGCCACCTCTGTCAGCCATAAAACTAAAATCCTTATGTCACAGATGATTCACTATGAATATCAATATCCATCTCTTCCGGACCTGATAGTATATATTCCATAGACTTACTTAAAATTTTACAAGTCTGAAGATACCCATCATAAGGTGAAACCGGTCAGGTCTTAAATAAAAAATAGTGGAATAAAGTAAAAAATTTGGTATTATTAAAATCATTATTTTAAAAAAATTATAAAGCTTACCTAAATGCATCAATGCGACAGCCGTGTGTATCTGCCCATAGAAGATACTCTTGTGCAGAGCGGTGTACCCAGACTCCAAGTCGCGTATATCTATGGAGGGGGTGCCCTGGGGAGTGGCGGAAAGACTGCGGGAGAGCCACTCCACCAGGTGGCGCCTGCCTCTCGAAGATGCCATGTGCAGGAGAGTACGACCCTGTTAGGATAGTAACATACGAGGCCTGTTCAAAAGAAAAGATGAATTTTGAATTTTCGCAGGCTGTGTACATTCGATTATCGATTTTTTTTTGTTGCTATGTTGGTACACATATGTTTATCATGTGTTAGCATTATCAGCCATTTTGGATTAGTGGTTTGTTTTTGACAACTGGAAAGGTTAGTCACGTTTTTGTGTCTTCTTCGTATTTTACTTTTTAAAAAAATGTATCAAAGAATATGTATTGAATTTTGCATTAAAAATGGAATAAAGTGCTCCAACGCACTTAAAATGTTGACTGTGGCATTCGGCGAGTCTACTTTGTCTCAAAAAAGTGTTTATAAGTGGTACAAGCGCTTTACAGAAGGCCGAGAAGATGTTAATGACGATGAGCGTCCTGGAGTTGTGGAAAAACAAATCATGGATTTTATTCTTTGATCCATTTTTTTCAAAAGTAAAAAAATCGAAGAATACACAAAAACGTGACTAACCTTTCCAGTTGTCAAAAACAAACCACTAATCCAAAATGGCTGATAATGCTAACATATGTGTACCAACATAACAACAACAAAAAATCGATAATCGAATGTACACAGCCCGCGAAAATTCAAAATTCACCTTTTCTTTTGAACAGGCCATGTATATCTAGATATTAAAATTTTTTCCAAGAAACTGGGCGTCACCGGAAGCCACCTCTAGGCTGGAGCTTCCAAATACTTTAGAAACCTGCTTGTTTCTGTGCCAAGGAGGGTTGTCTGTCTGATTGGCAATCCGCTGTTAACAGACAGATTGCCATTTTCAATGCACAGATGCAATGTAGGTATGCTGAGTCTGTTCTACAGTTATTTCAATGGAGCCTGCCTAAAGGAAGTAGCAGCATTAATCCCATTCGCGCAGGTGCATGTGCGTTAAACTCGACGAACATAAGCAGAACGTCTGTCCTCAGTTGAAGTTAGCTTCATGAGAATGGGTCATTTCTCCAATTTGTTTTTTGTGTCAGTTGACTCGTATGTGGAACAAGCTACCGGAATATGTCTTTCCTCCTTCATTTAATCCAAGCTTCTTCAAGGCCCACATTAACGAATCCCTTCCTACAGCCCTTTCCTTGACCTGCCTCACATCGTTGCCCCGCTGGGTGGCGATGCAGTTTACGGTGTACAGACAGAGTCGCTCTTGTGAAGTGTCACACAAAAAAATGGAAACTACATTCTCAAGTCAAGGGAAACAAGAAGAAAGTCAGTGGGGTCACATAACTCACTTTGGCAATACAACGCTTGGCAGAGATTTTTATTTTTTATAGTGAATACCACACAAGAGTCCCAACTGCTCCCAAACATCTGGGGCCAGTGGGATTATGGCATACCCAGTTGGGGAGGGGAAGAAGAAGGTTAAGAAGTACCTGAAAAAAGTAATAGGAAGAGCAAAAATTGTAAAATACTGCGTAAATTACAGCAAGATTGTACGTTGATAGATTTTTTGACCAAAATTTATGAGTGTTTCGTACCTTGTCATCGGTGCAGCGGAGGAAGTTACAGCAAGTAGTACGGAAGAAGCTGGCTAGTGCCGCGTCTGTCACTCCCCTCTTGGTAATGGCTGCTGTCAGTATCCCCCCGTGGCACTTAGAGCGACACTTCCTCGTGCAATCACTCTCCAATACCATCTTTGACTGACTCATTTTGAATAAGTATTTGTACAAAATTTACAAAAAAAATATGATTTAAAATCTTATAGATATTACTTTATTATTATTAATTTGAGCTACTAAATAAACACTTAATAAATAAATAAATTTGATTTATGTCTTTTGAACCCCCCACCGATGAGGGGGAACGTGTTAAACTTCTCAAACAGCCATGATTGGAGGTGACACCAGCTAAAACATGAAAATACATTGATCAATGCAAATAATCTATGGCTATTTCAAATGTCAAATCGAAAGAATTATTTTATCATTTAGCTGAAATTTTTTTTAGACATATTGAATATGAAATATTTTAGTATTTATTTTAAACCTGTTGTGCAAATAAGT